>JAOBRD020408224.1:8060-19236 GCA_027575215.2 Hydrozoanthus sils | reverse complement strand
GTGATGCAGGTTATGTCGGATGTACATGCCGAGACCTTCATCAGCGCATTGAAGAACACAAGAACTCGGAGATCGGCTAGCACGTCATGGGACACGACATTCAACGAAATGATATTTCAAAACTTTTTAGAATTTTAAAAAAATGTCAAAGCAAACTCGATTGTCTTACTTATGAAATGTTGTATATCAGAGAACTCAAACCTTGAACAAACAGTACGATTCTGTTAGCGTTTAACTTAAATTTAACTCCCGTTTTATTGTTTGTACTGTTTAAAGTGCTGTCATTATTTATTGTTCGAACCTTAGTATATATTTAGATAGAAGCTCTTACATTGTTTCATTGTTTAGAATTTTAACCTATTTTCGCAGTCTATAATCTGCCTTTTTACTTCACTAGAAAATGACCTCGAACAGGTCGAAACATCGTGCTTTATTATCGCTTACATTCTTAATGAAGTCTATATCGACAGTCTTAGTATGTTTCGTTTAAAGTGCATATGAAATGAAAAATTTTATTACCTCAGTAGATAGACCTTGCTAAATGAAGAATGGTGGTGAATAAATTTTGTCAAAATCTTTTATGGTTCCGACTTCTCGAAAAATTAACATTCAAAGTTTTTAACTGATGACGTCATTACTCACCAGTGGTTCAGACAAATTTGCATTTTTTTAAAAAAATCTGCTACCCATCAATAACCTTTGGAAGAATCAACGAAAAACTTGGGCTGATTATGTATCTCGAGGTAGATAGATCATCTGTCCAAGTTTGGCTAGAACTCTCCCAAAGGTTATGGTTTTGCAGCTGATTTCAAAAAGTTGAAAATTTGCCTTCAAACTTTGTAAAGATGTCTTGGCTCTTGAAGAGTCCTCGTCAGTTAACAGAGTTAATCAGCAACTGACCAGAGCTTTTAAGAGCCGAAACAAGTTTTAATACTCTTAAAACTAAGCAGGAAATTTAAAAAAAAAGGCGTGGGTACAAGATAGCCAAAGAGGAGTATCCAGATGATGAAGAAATCTACATCAGCTAGATTGTTTAAACTTCCCAATGAACTGTTAACACCTCGAGAAACATTTAGCAAGGTCTACCCACTGAAGCAGGGCTTAAAGTTTAATTTTGGTGCATGGGTGATAACGGGACTAAATTTCTAGGCGCACTGTCAAATTTTTAGGAACACAGCTTAAGATTCTGAGAGCGAAAAACTCAAAGAAGTTTCGGATATTTTTAAATAGTGAGTAAGTGTCCTTTATAATGTTTTAATCCTGTGTTTGTTTCTTTCAGACTCTTACTGAACGTAGTAGTTTTATACTGTGGTGCATTTTTTGTTTGAGACCCTTTGTTACATCCGCATTTTTTCACTTGTAACACAGCTGTTTTGTTGCAAGTCAGTAAATAAGGACAATAAAGTAAGGAAAGAGTAGCTCTACTCAGCTGCACTGAGCTTCAGCTTTTTAAATGCAAAAAGTGATCGGTCAGGATTTTTCAAGCGCACACTGATCAAGTTGCATGTGGGACCAGTTGGTCGTAAACTTTGAGCCCTGTTAACCCTTTAAGCCCCAAGCACGACAAATATTGTGTTGGTAAATTCCCCCAACTGAGTCCCATACTTTCTATATATACAGTTTGGGAGAATTTGGCTTTTCATCCAACAAAGCACACTTGACTTGATCAACTCCCAACTTCTCATTACCATTTGTATTACTTTGTTTGAGTTATGTAAGGAGAAGTGAGATGTTGATAAATTTTGTTAATTTCATAGGCATTTTAACGCTTTCCTTTAGTTTGAAGAAACTATCATGGAAACACAGTAGTATATAGATAGGAAACCACTGGAATTTCTTAACGTAAAAATCTGAAGATACCTTTTAGCTCGCAAACTCGTTCCTTGCCATCACTTAGTTGATCTAAGAAAAAGATGACAGTGAAACTCAAAAACCGTACAATTTGAATATATTACATCTTTAAATGTATTTTGTAAAACATGAACGATTTCTAGTAATCTACGGCAATCGAAAGAAGGTGGTTATTCTGTACTTCATTTTCGACAACTTAGTATGGAGAGACGAAGCACTTCACTGTTGCAAGTTGGAGTATTCTAAAAATAGGGACCTCACGTAGGGACGAAGAGAAAGTCGACGCCGACGTTGGGCAGAAAAAAAACCGCAATGAGCATGCGCGCTACCATTGGCCTCGCTTTGGTGACGTCGTCTCGTTCGAACCGAACGTCAAAACAGCCATTTTTGTCGTCGTGGAGGACGCCAGGGAGTTGACTGCAAGATTTAGGAATTTTGGGGTTCCTAGGCTTGTTGAGATCATAAAGAATGCCAAATTCTTCATCATCAACAACATTTAAGCCGTGAGCTACACTATGAACCTCTCTAATTTCGGTATCTCCGCTAACCTTCCACTATCCCTTCGCACACCACCGAACGTAAGGTCTAAAGATCGAAAACCACGACGTCGCCGGCAACCTTTCGCCCCAGGCTCCTGACGTTGACGTCGGCGTTCTCGTCGTCCCTACCTAAGGTCCCTAATGACTAGATCGGCCAAGTCTCAACCTCTTCGGGGCCCCAATACATCAAATGACGAATTGCTAAATTCTCCCAACCAGAACCCATACTTTACCTGTTACCAATTTACAAGAATCGTGCTTTTTATCTTCAGTTGTTTTCTATGTTTTCTCATGACAGAATGACCAATTTTGTATGAGATATGAAAGGAGAAGTTAGATGTTGATAAGCTGGCTGCACTGGGGTTGAAAGGGTTAAAAACAACTTATAGCCAAACCCTGTATTCCTCAACTAACATAACCACCTAATGTTTCCTATACCTAGGTTGGTTTTCCATTTGGCCAGTGCAGTACAAAAAGGGCCGAGTTGTTAAAAAAACGACTAACAATTCTATCGGCACAAATTACACTAAGTGGAGCGTAAACTTAAAACTCAAGGATTTTTCCAGGTTGCTGTTAAAAAAAACCCCATTCTTCAAGGAATTCCAGGTCTGGAACCAAAATTTCCCAAATTCAAGGATTTTATATTTATATTTATCTGGTCGAGGTTGCAACTCCTTGAGGCTAACTACATAAAGAATTCAAAACCAACAATAAACGAAGGCCTTAAAGCCTCTAGAGACCTAGAGCTATTCTAAGACGCAAATATAAATTCTGACTGTGTTTGTAAGTAATTTTCAACATGACTACGACTTGAAATAAAGTCGAAATATTGTTGTATAAGTTCAACACTCGTTTCTTTGGTCCAAAACTTGGATTTACTGAACGATGTTTTCTTTTCTCGGGTTAGTTGTTATAATGATGTAATTAGTGGCGGACCGACCGAACATGATTTACCTTTTATTTCTTCAACTGATCCTATACTGTCTTCTAGTATTCTCTTTGGATCGCCATTGGGCTGATCTAAAAAATAGAAAGTCAAATGTAAGTCTGACACGAATGGGGTATGGCCAGGAGTAACCTCAAGGGTTGGGGGAGACACCCTTTAACGATGTCTTGACGATATCGCCGTCCATGGTTTGAAATTTTGGAAATCCGGTCATATGGGTACAGATGGAATGAAAAGGAAGAATTTTGAACATTTTCAAATTATTTGGATAAACTTTGTTTAATTAATAAATTTTTCTTTTTTTTTGGGGGGGGGGGGAAATTGGTAATTTTAAAAAGAAATAGGATTTTGTTCATTTTAAAAGAAGTTTAAAAAAGTATTTTACAGAAAAAGGGCAAACAGCTGCACTTATCCCCGGTCAGGAGGGGCAGTTTGGTGATTGTACCCAATGTTCTTCTCATACAACTTATTCCAATTCCTTCACTATCAACGAAGGTAAAGTCCCCCCTCCCTCCCCCCTAAAGTGCGCTGGGTTCAGATCTCGATCTACAAAACAGCAGTGCTAAGAAAAGGCTGTTATAAAAAAAAAAGGCCTTCCATGTACATTTTGGTGATTATGTAAAAAAATCAGAAAGTTGCTTTCCTATAGTTAAGGACGTTGGAAAAACTTTGGAAACTTCGCAACAAAACGCGTTTCAAACTTTCAGCCCTTTAAAATTGAATTAAAAATTGTGATAACAAAAAACTGAGTTCCTTGATACCTGTACCTTAGCATTTCAGTGATGGCGCGTGTGTATTAACAGGATTCACATTTTCTTAATTCTTTGATCCTTTGGCCGCAAAAATGTATTATAAAAAAATAACTTAAGTATGATTATTATATAGATGCTGATGAAATGCCGGGCGCGTCGCGCGCAGTGAAGATACTATCTTTATCTTTCACGTGTGAGGATATTGGTATCGCCATGGTTACTAACATGATTAGCCAATTACAAGAGAGCTTCCCGCTAAGGCACGCGGCCGGTTCTTTAAGAAAGTTGTGTCTTATGCAGGAATTTTATCAGTATCTTTCTGAAGCTCATTATATCGGAGTATAATTTCAAAAGCAAAGCGGTATGAAACTGAAAAAAAAATGTGTTATATGTAGAAATTTCAACAGTATCGATGAAATTAACAGAAATTTACAAGGCCGCTTAGGGGCACGAATTTTATCTTTTCAAATCCCCGCGCGGCAATGAAAGATACTTATCTTAATACTGTAAATTGCGATAGGTATGAGCTAGGAGCCGAGTCTCCCTTACCAAAATGCGTAAAGTGGTGCAATTCTACTCACCACCATTAGTAGCTCCAGTTTGTTCCGACTGATTAGAGAAGCTTCTTAGCGGGATTACTGCATCTTTATCCCGGACACAGCCATCTTCTTCTGTTTGGATACAACATAAACAAATTCGCTTACCATACTCTTACAGGCCCAGTGGCTGAGTAGTTAGCATTTTGACCCATAATCCTAGGGTCACAAGTTCGAGCCCCGTTCAGATCACTGTGTTGTGTCCTTGAGCAAGACACTTTACCCGACTTGTTCTAGTCGACTCAGCTGTATAAGTGAGTGCTAGCTTCTGTTGGGGTTAACCTGCGATGGATTAGTGCCCTGTCCAGGGGGAGCAAAGACTCTCATCACTTCAGAAACCGGAGATAAGCGCCGGCCAAATGAGCCACTTAGGCTCAAGAAAGGATTTAACTTTCTAGCTTACACTTTTAGACGAATCTTGTCTTCAAACACAAACTTCCACCGTCTCTTCTAAAGACCAGGTCTTGAATGAAACTAGAAAAGAGAGTACCGCTGATACGAACAGCAAAGAGAGTGCTTGTACTATTCATGGGTTCAGCATTTGAAAGCTATCAGGGTGGGGGTGGTATGCCTCCGACATCCCCTCTACCCTCCCCTTCACATACATGATCCTAAAAATATACTGGCGCTTTCATTTTCAGCATTTACATTTCTGCTGTTACAACAATGCTCCCTGGAGTTACAAAGCTGTTTTACGACGGTATACCCTTTTTGTTGCCTTATCTTCTAATGCAAACTAGGTGTGGTATCCATGGTTTAAATAATTATAAGTCTGCATACTTACCAAGAAATTTGATCATCGTTGCATGTCTTTCGTTTACCAGAACTCTCACATCTAGTATCTTCTCTGTTAAGCAAGAAACAAATCGATTTTCTAAGCAAATCGGAGCAGCCGTGAGTAGCTTGTAAAATTAAGTTCAATGACAACAGAACGAGTCTACCTGACAATGATGCAAGGTTTTCAACTTCTAAGCTCAAAATTCGTCAGATTTTCCAATTACTCGAGATTCACTTTTGTGTGGAGGGTTTTCCTAGTAAATATCTTCCAAATTTCTGCATGGATTTAATATCATGGGCTTGTAGCTCAACATTGACTACGTTGCGGGAAAGTTTACATTCTGATTAATCAATACATAATTTTAAACATCTGCACATAATCTACAATCATTAGAAGCTTACCCTTGAGCAGTCTCAACAGAGTGTAGTTCTCCTCAAGCTGTTCTGGACTCCAAGTCATGTCTGTAGATACAGTTAAGTACTGTTAAAGAACTGCACTCATCTTTGTATCAATTATGACGTATCAATTATGACACAATAGTTACAATTAATTATCTTTCTTACTGCAGTCGTCTCTACTACAACATACAAGTTACAATGCGCTAAAGAGTTACACTGAAATTTGTGAGACGAAAATAGAACGGGTTAACGACGAAGAAGATGGGATCTTTCCATTGATCGCATCTCATTGGTGAGGGAGAATTTGTCACAAAAAAGAGAATTCGCGCACGCGTGACACTGTATAAAATGTCAGTAGAGAAACTTTAAGACCTTCTGTACAAAGTACAATTGAAACAAAAGCGAGCTATGATTGCTAGGCAAGAACATCGAGAACAAACAACAGCTCTAATGTTCAGCAATCTGCTGAAAAGATGGAGTCGGTACGTTGCTGAATTTTCCCGCATTAGATTTCTCGGTAGAACCCTTTGTGCGAGCGTTACGGAACGATATGGAGAGAAAAACGGGTGAAGCAACCCTGGAGCGCAGATTGCAAGAATACGCCCCCTCCCTATTCTGTTACTGAAAGCTTCAGTCTTTGATTCTCGGGTTAAAAGCAATTTGTGCTAAACTTTTTGCCTTGGGTGCAAAAACACGAGGATTTTTTTTCGTTTGCTGCAGCCTGGAACAAGGTGTCTTTCAGCTGATAAAGAACGTTCACAAGAATGTAATCAAAGAATATCGGAGAACTATATTAAGTTTGGTGAAGGATATACCTGCCTGACGCGAAGCACAATAACAAGAACGATTGTACAGAGGATTGTGGGTGTGGTCCTGCGTAAAAATTCGATGACAAAGGGAACAAAGAGGATGCTAGTTTGAGAAGAATAGTTTCTGTCACATTAGTGACCTTGGAGCAATAATGAAAGATTGAGAGAATATCCGACATCAAGAACTACAAACGTTTCCTCTTTCAACTTTCTAAACTTTCAATTTTCTAAACGAGGATTTTTAGGGAAGATAGAAATATACGTACCTTTTACTACATCTTGGCTGACTATTGAACTCTTGGCCTGGAGATCGCCGACATGTTCTGAACAAAACAAATACAATTAACACACTCAAGATACGAAAGACCGACAAAAAGTGAGGTATTAAAAGTATTCTAGAAAGTAATTATTTAATATGCTGAATATTATTTTTTACCACCCTCTATCAATGTAATATACCAAGAATTATTACCCGATGGCTTGGTAGCCAAATTGGTGGCTTCCGTCCAATAAATTAGTTTTGAGCTTCTCTTGCTTGGGATAATACCATAGTAAACAATGCAAACGGAATTTAACGAAAGATTAACCAATCTAGGAATTTTGCTGCATGTCTTGAATGTTTTAAAGTTTGCTTAATTATAAAAGCCTGAAAATGCCCCTAATCAAAGTCTGAACTTTCGAAGCAGTTGATTGCAGCAACTGCAGTTCTAAGTTCTTTCAAACTTAAATTTCAACTATCCAAATCCCGATTTTACAAATACTTAGTGGCGATGGCTTTTGAGCTAATAACCAAGACCTTTTAAATAAAGCGCCCACTCACAGACATCAGACGTTGGTACAACATGGCGGCTTCCGTGGAATTGACTAGTGCTTTCTTTTCTCATTTTTGCATTGTAATAATATATAAAACGTTTTAGAAACTACTTTTTTGAAATCCAAACTGATATCTTTAAACATATAAGAAAATAATTTTGGAGTGCAGGTTCAACTTAAAGCTTGGTATTTTGGTACGAGAAATCTAAACAGCGGATGACTGCTTGGTACACGAGTACCTTGAGTAATAGTACTCAAATACTTTTACAAAATTGTGATTTGTACCCTCGTGACTTTCTCAAACTCCATGATTTTTCATGACTTTTTCCACGACTTTTCTTGATTTTCCATGACCGAGCATTGTTATTTTTTCCCTCAATATATCAAAAGTAGTTTCATTCTTCCCTTTTCCAAGCATAATGTAAGCTAAACAAGGTGAAGAAGGGTATTTTTGTGTTGAGACATAGTAGCATTATCAAGTTCAACTCTAGGAACTAAAATCGGCAGTAACTGGTTATTGATGGTTTTATCCGTCAACAAAATTGACATATAGACAAACCGACCCAATATATGGATTGATTATATTTTTTTCTACATGTTGGTACGAATCTAAATTCTGTCAATTCTCCATGACCCTAATCGAACTTCCATGACTTTCCAGGCCTTGAAAATGAAATTCTAAAATTCCCTGACTTTCCAGGTTTTCCATGACCCGTACGAACCCTGAAACCATATACAGATCAGCAACTGGGTTATTTCGAGGGTTACGTAAACTACACTTTGTTAGATATAACATAAGAATCCAGTCGTTACCAGTGGTTATTGTCTCTTCGTTTTCCACGTCAAAACTGTCGATGTCATCCAGTCCTTCTGATAACTCGTCAACAGCTTGGAGATGATACTCCATCACTTGCTCTGTAACATTCAAAACAAATTGAATGGTCTTAAGAGCTTTATTGGGTTTAATTTAAAAAAATACACACACACATAAGTTTAACGGTAAAAAATCAATCAACAAACTAGAACTTAATTAATACAAGGAACCAAAGGAGCATGTCCGAATAGGACGCGAGGTCCCAAGCCAGGCACACCCCTATATTGAATTTACAAATAAGAACTATTTTAAAAATGGCAGGGGCGGTGGTAGGGGCAGGTACAGATTTAGGTGTAGTCGGAAGAAGCAGCTTGAGTATTTCTAGATTTTTGGATGAGTTTTTCTTAAAGATTGCTAGTTTTAAAGAAAATTTTGATTTTTAGAATTTTTAGAGAAGTTTGATAAAATAATTTTTGAGTTAACATTTGAAGCAACTCGCAAAACCGGCCTCAACCAAAGCTGCACATGTCTCTCATCAGGAGGGACGGTTTGCTGGTCTTACTCATTTTACTCAATATTCTTCGCATTTGATTTTTTTTCAAGTTCCTCACTATCCAACAAAATTTTAGGTTTTGCCCTCCTTCCCCCCGCCAACCTTTAATGTGGGGTCAAACAGTATGTGTTACCTTCCAGTTGTTTCACTTTCTCCTTCTCCTGCTGCAGCTCCTGCTGATACCTCAACAATTCGTCTATGAGAGGAATAATAATACAATTCACCAAAAGATAAAACTATATGTCTAAACCCTCATCCACAAAAATTTATCATGTTGTAACTTTAAAACCACTGCCTGAAAACCTACCAAGTGACCAATCGTTTTCTTTGTCTTTTCAAATAGACTCTGAAAATGTTCATTGTTTCAAAGAATTCTGAAGTTTGTAATTTGTTGAGATTTAATTAATTTGAATTTTAAAAACTTAGCAAGAGACCGGTTTAGCCTGGCCTGAGTGAAAGACCATGGGCAAATATTTTCCTGGACAGACTAAGCAAACGAGATTTGTAAGAGTTTGTTACTGTAAGGCTTCAGTTGTAGGTTAGTAAAGGAGAACAAATGATTCTCTCTGTGCACTCGCGTGAGCGAGAAATCTGTCCAATAACTTTCGCGTCTTGTGTGGGAAGTGAATCGTCTTATGTTGGAAATTAACCGATTTTCGGCCATTTGGTTACTTGGCACTAAAATTTGACCTTCCTTGTAAATTACTAATGTGTATTTACTTATTCAATAATAATTAATGTTATTAGCCTTTTCACTGTAAACCAATGTATATTCAGTATAACCTATTCAACATCAGCTGGGCCAAACAATACAACACTGTACTGCTTTGCATTTCAAAATAACAGTATTTGGTAAGAAACCACCATTACTGGCTTGGTTGCATGCAAAACAATTTTTTAATCATTGTTTAGGTTTCTGATTCTTGGCAGTGATGTTGTGTAACACATTTCTATGAGTGAGCTACTTTGCGCATTCTGTCTAGACACAGTGCCCCAATATAGAGGATTCTCTACCTTTCCAAAATTCCACACTGTCTTTTTCGGGCTGTCCATTTACACTTGGACTTGATGGCTCCCCTGTATTAAGAAGATGAACTTCGTTTAAACCATGAACGTAAAAGGAAAAAAACAAATTTAAGTAAGATTAAAAGCTCTATTTTTATTTGTTATAAAAGCAATCTTTGTCTCTATCTAACAAACACAATTACTTGAGATTTTAACTCTACAACCCGGACTTAGTAGTATTTCAAAATCAAAATTGGTTCAACCAAAAGCTATATCATTATAACAGAAAATATAAAATTTTGCAAATGGAGATAAAAGTTTAAAACATTTAAAATACTGGGTAAAATTTTGTAACTGTACAGTTTCACGCTTCATGCAATCACCAGACTAAGATGCTAGATTTTGTTATATACTGAATAGTCATAATTCTAACATCTTAATCTGATAATCGCATCAAGCGTGAAACTGTACAGTTACAAACACCAAGCATGAAACTGTACAGTTACAAAATTTTACCCAGTATTTTAAATGTTTTAAACTTTTATCTCCATTTGCACTGTTTGCATTGAGAACTCTTAGGAAAAAGTGATCCCCTATTTTACAATAGTATCATTATAACAATATTATTAGCTTTTTCAGTTTACCAATACTCAATATCAAAAATTTACACGTTAATTGAGGATGCACTTTAAGAAGCAGTATTCCAAGTAGTGACCATTTCTTCATAATCATTCTCGACACACCCTGCTTTTCTTCAAACTTTCCCGTTGTAACTGTAGTTAGTTACATCATTGGTCAATGTTCATTTAAACTATAAAAGCCTATAATTTCACCATTGACCATTCTTTGGAGTCAAAGGTTACCGTACCCGATCATGTTTTACCTTTCGTGTCTGCTAGCTTTCTTTGACTTTCTAATAGTTGACCTCTGGTTTCATTTAGTTTCCCTGTACATAAAGATCACTTTGATCAAGACTCTGGTATTCTCCCAAGCACAAATTGAAGCTTTCTTAATCTTGGGAAGAACAGATGCAGAGGAGAAGTCAGAGGATGAAGAAGGGCAGGAGCATGTAAGAGGAGAAATCAGAGACGCAGAAGAAGAGTCAGAGGATGAAGAAGGGCATGGGCATCTCTTGGGGAGGAGGAAGAGATGCAGAGGAGAAGTCAGAGGATGAAGAATGGCACGGGCATCTCTTGGGGAGGAGGGAGAGATGCAGAGGAGAAGTCAGAGGATGAAGAAGGGCATGGGCATCTCTTGGGGAGGAGGGAGAGATGCAGAGGAGAAGTCAGAGGATGAAGAAGGGCATGGGCATCTCTTGGGGA
>JAOBRD020408121.1:7935-19237 GCA_027575215.2 Hydrozoanthus sils | reverse complement strand
CCTTTCCCCCCCCCCCCCCACACACACACCCTATTGCCCTTGTTTTATTCCTTTGTACTGTATGTGCAAATGTACAAAGGAATATTGTAGGGGAGCAGGGCAGTATATACCAACTGATTTATATACAGCTTCTTCAATGTGCATTATGTGATTGAATCTGACTAAAAGTGTTTCATCTGTCTACCTTGATGTGTTATTAATAAAACCTTTTTCAGCTGGAAGCCAAATCCCTTGGTTTAATGATCCCATTAAATGGGCAACTGAAGCCTAAAATCAACCTTTTTTAAATAATATCCTTTTAAAGGTGTGCAGACCGAATTTAAAAGGGTTTTTTTTCTCATGGTCATGTGTTTTTCAGAGAAATTATAGTTGTGCGTGTTTCAAGTCAATTAGGGTCATTGAGCATAGGCACTTGTCAGCAATAAAGGAAGGTAACATGTGACATAGGTTATTGGGAAGCAAGTGAGTTCTTGAACTGTTTTTGTTGTCATTAGCTCACTTACATAGTCAAGAGCAAAAGACAAAATTTTAGTTGTGTGGGATGTCTCCTGTCAATGATGAATCTTTTCAGTTCAAGCCAATTTTTCCCCATATCTGACATCATAGCCTCTCTTTTCCTTTGCAGACCCCCTATTCCTGACGGTACAATGCCGCACATAATGTGTTAATTAAACTCAAACTTCTTGGAAAATCAGTGCGACACAAGAAAAAACGTAAAACTAATTATTGTTTTCGCATATTTTTTAGATTTTGTTTGTTTGGAGTTCAATTCCCCACTAAGTATTATTTTGTTAAACTTTCTTCACTACAGACAAAATTCCAGATATGAGTAATGTGAGGAGTGCATCACACAAACCAACTTCAGATTCGGATGTTGCCTCCAAGGAAAATGAAGAAGAGAAACCTTACAAACCTCTACAGTGTCCCCAGCAGCTTAAGAAAAGTTCAGAAATGAACATGGAGAGAGCTACTGTTGTAAAAGGTCAGTGCAGTTCCAGGACAAGTACCACTACAAAGCAAGATTCACAGGATAAAAATGATTCAGCTTTGGAGACTCAGACAAAACTGATCCACACTTGTGATAACCTCAAAACAGATTCTTCAGAAAATAAAGTGAAACTCAAAGAAAACCAGATGGCACAGGAAGAATCAAGTTGCCAGGTGCCACTGGTCTCTTGTGTTGCTAAGACAGCTTCAACTACGGCAAGAGCCAGTTTACTAGTTACAGCAACTAAAGTATCCATGAATCCTGTTCATTCAACAGTACCTATTCTGCAAACACCAAGAATGCTTGAACCTGGGCCTAGAACCTCCAATTGCCTTACAGCAAATTCAGCTAAGCCAAGCTGTGATCTACAACTAAAATCCATCACTGATGTCGCAAAACTCTCTGGAGGAGCTTTAGATATTCTGAAGCGAATTGTTCATCCAAAGGGGGACACATCCACTTCTTCCCTATCATTCGATATTTCAAACTCTGCACCCAATACAAATAGAAATGTGGTCAACCTACAGTCAACAGGAGCATTACAGCAACATGCCACTGACCACAGTGCAAGTCACATATCTTGTTCAGTACCTAGTTATCAGTTACCTGTCACTTCAACTATGACACAAGCATCAGTTCGTCATTATAAGCCCGAAAGTGTGCAGAGAACTGCCTCAGGGTATGCAGTTCCACCAGTTACAGCGAGATACAGTATTTCATCACAGATTCAACAACAGCTCCCTGGACAGTTTGTTGTTGGCAGTCCAGTTGTTATGAGATCTCTATCAGATCTCAGGCCTAACATACCAGAGAAATCAATATCGAAAGGACTAATAATAAGACTGCCACATTCTGCATCAAATGCAATCCAGTTACAGCACATGAGAACAAGTGTACCAAATTCAGCCCTGTATTCAACTTCCATTCCGGTTAGACCTGTGGCAAGCTTAGTGCAAGCAACAAGCACAACAAGTTTACCATTTCAGAGCTTGTCACAAAACCAAGGCTTGAGGGGATTCGCCAACCAGCCGGTGAGTCCCACATCAAGTGCATCTAATCAAAGGGGTAACAAATAGTCCCTAAAATGTTGAAACTGAGTCTCAGCAAATTCGTGAAATTTCATCACTATATTTTGCCATGTGTTGAGGTCTCGCATTTTCTCCCTGTATTGTAGTCTCAGCATTTCCCGCAGAGCTCTATTTTGTTTGAAATTTGTTTGGTGTCTTGGTATTTTAAGTCTTGGTCTCAAATTGTAACATCTCAGTCTAAGATTACTCAGTGCTTTTCGAAGTCTCAAGCTCGGATTTTAAAAAGGCTCTCTTGGCACTCAGACAGTCTCTTATTTACCAATTGCAACCTCTAATCAGTTAAAACTAAGTCCTGTGTTTTTGTGTTTATTAGCCTCCCCCTTTTCAAAAGAGTGGTTTGAGGTCCCTGTTCTTAAGACTAGTTACTGCCACCTTGGTGGTTGAAATGTGTGAGATTAATGAGATAACACATAGGTAGCAAATAATTATTCAGTGAAGTGCAAAGTTTACACCCACATATCCCTTTAGCTTTAACAGAGTGTTACTAGGGTATGATGTAAAGAAATGATCAACTGACATGTAGTAAATATATAGTTCAAAAACAGCTACAGCTGTATTGGTTAGTTAATTAGTAGACTTTTTGCATAAATGGCTCGAATTTTGATACTTTTTTGTCTATATTCAAATTTGCCTGGCTTAGCCTTGCTCTTGAGTTGAAAAAAACATTTTCCTCAAAGCGAGGTTAGCCAGGCAAATATGAAAGTAGACAAAATTCATGGTCCTCGTCATTAGGGTTTGAAGGTATTCTGCCCAACTCAGATGTACCATTGAAATAGATTGTAGTTTTAACAATGCCTCTGCACTATATTCATTGAGCAAAATATTTTGATATTGATGTTTCACAGCTCACTGCTTAAGATTCTAAATTATGCCATGATTTAACTTGTTTTTTTAAGTAAAGGCAACATTTTGGTTTCAAAGACTGATTACTTCAGAACACTTGTGAAAAAACTAGTTGCCCACATGAATTTTATGGATCTCGATATGATTTTAGTTTGAAAAGAACTGACAATGCATGTTTTAAACAGGTAGTTAGTGGTTAGTTGTTCTTAGAACTACTTGTACTTTACTTATCAAGTAATAACTTTAATAGAAGATCGACTAGTGGTTGTTTTCAATTAATGGTATTGTTGCTAATTTCATTGAATAATGCTGCAGCATTTAATGGTGTCACTGGGGTTAAATTTGTCATTTAGAATACTCCTGTGAAGTTAATGGAGGAATGGAAGAACGTATTGAGTATTGAGAGATTGTGTAAAATACCGTAAACGCTCTAGTTAGCCCCCGGGGGGCTTATTTATTTTTGGACCTTCCAGAAGGGGGGCTTATTTAAAAATTGACGCCAGCCAAAAACAGAAACATAACATGAAGTCCGGTTACCAAACACGTTTTATAGAAACTAGTAACTTCGTGTTCCTGGCGTTTTAATCAGCACTTTTAAAAAAATTAAAAAGACATAAATAACTGTTGACAAAATGTATTTTCGATACAGGACGCCTTGTTTTTTAGTTTCACATCTTTACGATTTGGGAGGGGGGGGGGGGTGGCTTATTAGAGAGGGGGCTTGTTTCAAACTTGAAGATTTAGACGGGGGACTTTTTAGAAGAGAGGGGTATATTAGAGGGGGGGGTAATTAGAGAGAGAGGGCTTATTAGAGCGTTCTACGGTAGTTGTTAATTCTAAAATTTGTTGCAAAAAGGTCAGCACACCTAGTTCTTTTAATTCGTTATTTTTAAGGTCAGTCCTATTAAGAGTTTGGCAAATATGACCAACACGGTAACTCAAGCAAACCACGTTGCTTTACAGTCTGCATGTTTGGAGAATCAAACAAGTTCTCCATTACCAAAACAGTCAAACTTTCCAGCCTCACAGCCACCGTTTATGCAAGTGCCATTGAATTCTCCAGCATATAATACTCAAGCAAATCAACTGTCGCCAGCCCAGCCTTCAGTTTTGCATTCACTGGCAACTTGCTATAGTGTGAATAATGAATCAGTGCAGCCGTGTGCCCTGTCTATTCCACAGACGGCAGTTCAAGGAAGTGTTGCTGCAAACTACAGCAGGTCTATGCCGTCTTGTGAACTAACTCGTCAACAAACAACAATGCAAGGAAGTAGTCCTGAAAACTACAATTTAAATCAAGATGCACTGTCTACCCCGCAAATAGCTATACAACAAAGTGTTCCTGTAAACTACAGTATGTCAGTGAGGTCACATGTACTGCCGACTGAACAAACAGCAATGCAAGGAAGTCCACCTGTCAGTTACAGTGCAAGTCATGAATCAGTGCAGCCATGCGCATTGCCTACTTCTCAAGCAGTAATGCAAGGAAGTCCATCTGCCAGTTTCAGTACGAATCATGGATACGTACAGTCATGCTCTTTGTCTACTCAGCAAGCCACAGTGCGAAATATTTCACTAAACATTGCCAGACACTTTGTTCCAGTTAACTTGCCAGCTACTCCACAAACACAGACAAATCCATTACATCGATATCCCAGAGCAAGACTGCCATGCAGTGTACAAGCAGTACAGAGAAACGAAAGTGTGCCAGGGCAGAAGTCGATACCAGTTGTTTTGCCGGTTTCAGGTGTTAGTCTAACACAACGTCGTGAGGTGATCGATGATTTGTCTGATATTAGGAGCATAATCAATAGTTTGCCAACCCCAGTGTGTTCACAATCCTCTGAGCCTTCAGTGCCAGGTATGTTCCAGTCACAAATGAAAACCTCTCCTGTTTCAAATTTGCCACCACCTCCATCTAGTATTAACACATTAGTAACTGATGCAGTGGCGATGTCTAGCGATGCTAGGGGATTTGTAACTGCACCGCAGTTTTCAACGCTGGAAACTTTTGGTGCTGGTGCTAGTAGTCAGACAGTGGAAAAGAAGTTTGGTTATGATAGCTTCATAACAGATCCTGCACAAGAAAATTGCAACTCAAACCAGGCTTCTGCTAGTCAGTTTCTGGAAGGTTCATCAGTCCAAGAGCTGTTGGAGATCAACTCTAGGCAAGAGTTTGGAGATCAGTGTAGCACCCCCTTTGATCAGGCTATGAGTGAACTTTTGAAGAGTGTTGGACAAAACATCTCCTAGATTACTTTATTTTCTATCTACCAGGGCCGGGTTGTTCAAAGGCTGGTTAACTTTAACACAGGGTTCAGCCGAAATTCAAGCAGTAATTTCTTCCGCCTAAGGAACGGTTTACAGTTTTGTTAATTACTGTTTGGATTTCCCATGTTAAAAACATCTCAATTCCAAAATCACAGCTCAAAACAGTCTCTGCAAGGTTGGAAAAAAGAACGTAGAACGTAATGTTGATTATGAATTAACTAAGGTTAGTGCTAATCGGCCTTTGATTGGATAACAGCGGGGGCATTTTTTCTTAGTTCCGGGCAAAATTACTGAGCGCTGATTGGTCGCTGGTATACTTCCGAAAACTTCCGAAGATTTTCCGAAAATTTCAGAAAGTCTCAAAAATGCCTAAGAATCATTTTTCGAAGATTTACGAAAATTTTCGAACGTTTCCGAATACCTCCGAAGATTTTCCGAATTTTTTAAAAATTTATAAAAATGCCTTAGAAACGATTTTAAACTTCTTCCGAAGATTTACGTATGATTTCAGAGATTGTAAAGGTTTTATTACAGGTACGTATTTCGAAGAAACTTGAGATAATTGAGTTAAGCTATGTAACGCTTTCTCGTGAGATACCGCGGAGAATGAAGAATTTTCCAATTTTGAAAACACTCGTGAAATTAATCCTCAATTTTACTCGGCCCCATGCGATTACATATACATATATATCTAGCTATATATGCTCTTACAACTTTAGCTCCTTAAGACTTTTAAGCTGCATTTTGCTCCAGAAACAGTCGTTGTCCGCAGCATATCATCAATTTTCAATTTTTGTCAGTGACAAGTTGGCATATAGAGCTAATATCATACACAGTTTTTCTATCAGTGGGGTTATTTTTTGTACTTTGAGAATACGTTTTTCTTAGTGTTTTTTTTGCAACAAAAAGTAAAATGGAGAAGGTATTTAGTCTTATATTGATCTGGTGTCTTCATTCTTGAGTTTCCCAAAATTCTTAGGGGACAAATAATATATTCGAGTTTTGAGTCTGTAATTGGTAGAGTTGAAAAGCAAATAATGACTTATGTACAACCAACACCAGTCAGGAAGTTTTGTAGCTAACTTTTGTTTAATAGTTTAGATGTAATTCAACGAAAAAAAAAGCTGTAGTGCGCATAGAGCTTAATCATAATTGGCGGCGATCGTTTTGGGTAACATATTCTTTTGAAAGTTTAACTCGAGAACGTGGCTCGTAGGGCTTATTTGAATGGAGACAAAAGAATGTTTTAATATCGCCGACGTTTATGAATGAGCTCTATAGAGTTGTTACTATCAGATTTCAACATTCTTGGTATATTGGTATCCGTTTTTGAAGACGACCAAAGGAGCGCAATTACTGTATACCAAGATAACAAATGGTACGAAGAGAAAGCGGTTTCGATGATGACTCAGAGCTACCCAATAATGATGAGTTTTCGTTCATTATTATAATAGGTCAGATTTGGTTGCTAAAATTTTATTTGTCTTGTATTTATGTAAAACAAATGGTAATTCTGAATTTATTTCGTTGGTTCATCCAGAGGGCAAATGCTCTCAAAGTATCGTTCGAATTTTTGTTTACAAAATGACATTTTCAATGGCAACTGATCTCTGTATGACGTAGAATCTAACCTAGTTTTTTTAACATGCCTTTTGAATTGGTTTTGATTTTTTTAGCAGCCGAGACGATTCAGCTTTAGATCTTTTAAATCCGACAAATAATCTTGGTGTGGACACAAATATAGCCAAAACCCTAATTCTAGCTTTCGAGGGTTTGAGAAAATGTACAAGTGTTATATGGAGTTGTGTTATTTAGTTATATGCATCCACACAAGTTGTGTTGTTATTTCCAAGATGAGAGATAGCCTCTTACGATTGTGTAAAAGTAATTACAAACCGTAATCTAGATATAGAACTGGTGAAGTGCGTAACCGTAAATCTAAAAGCTTGTGTTTACATTTAAAACAATAAAAGCATTAAATGAAATATAACAGTTGAATTGTGCAAGTGTGAAAATTGATAATTTTGGTACGAAACCTGGATGAGCACCTTAATGTATTACCAAGTCAAAAGTAGAACTTGTCACGCACTGTGTCACACCTTGGCCAATCAGCTTCGCCGACTCTTGACCCATAGAAAACTCGACCTCGTAGTCTAACACTGATGCGCAGTGCGTATATCCCATTGTTTTGGCGGGCCACAGGTCTTAACAAATGTCACCGAATCCTGTCGCCCAGACAAAACAATTGGAAATAAACACTACAAATCATTGCGAATTACCGTACAAAGGTAAAAAAATTTTATATCTCGGAAACCATAATATTAGTAAGACATGAGTGTGAAAATGCCTTATTAGACTACGAGGTATTATCAAACGGCAAATTCCTAATTTATATATTCCAGTATACACAAGAAGTAGGAATTAAGTAGTTTGGACAAAGTTATAGTCAGGGTAGGAACATTTTCATAAATGAATTAAAACCAAGTAAAAACTAAGAAGTTTTCAAAATTTTTCCTGAAAATTGAGATTTTTTTAAAATGTTGAAGTCGTTTGAAATGGATTCCTGAGATTTGAGCCCAAGACAATCTATTGAAAAAAACTGTTTTGAATTTGTATTTGCATAAAACAAATTAATAATCCTATTGTTTATATGTATGGCTCGGCAAGCATTGACAATTGAGTTACTCGGCTGCATCACAGAGTAGTTGAATTTATTCTAATGAAACCAAAATAAATTCGAAAATATGGCCACATGCTGCGCGTGACATCGCTATTAAAGTGTTGCCACAACAAAGGTGCGACTGTTCGAGTCTGGCATGTTCAGAGTCAGTCACGAACAAGAGAACTGTTCAAAGAAGCGTTCAAACTATAAAATGAAGGTTTTTACCACTCTGTTATTGGGCTTCGTGTTTGCCTGCTTGTTGCTCCCACCTGGGAACGGCGGAGAAGAACTGGAAAGAACTTCAGACGTTGAGGAAAGGTAGTTGTATTAGCTGGCAGAGAGTGCATTGGAGTGTAATATAAGATTTTTTTTGTCTGTAACAAGAATTAATCAAGAACTGGAAATTTGTTCAGGGCTTGAGGGAAAAATCCAAACTCCTACAACTTCTTATACGAATCTGAAAGTTTTATTGATTCGACTAACAGTAACCGAAGAAACAGTCGGGTATCTTGACCAGTTCGTACGCATTTGCACATATGTCATCAGTTAATTGCATGGGTATTATTTATTTTGATACATTTTGCCATTCGTCAAATCTAATAAACGGAAAAAGGCCAAGAAACAATTTATTGAGTATCGAATGAGCACATCGAGGGAAAATGCAGTGAAGTGAAATGGAGTCGGGTGGAATTCATCCATAAATTACGATTTTGTGGATAAGGTTATAAATAGACCTTTTTGATTGTCATTACGAACCAAGAATGGCTACACTTCAACAACAAAAGCCGTTAGCTAATGTATGTGTAGTCAGTTGTCCGCAAATTGATTAAGAGAGATTTTTAAGTGCTCGATTATGCGGTATCCAGCAAAATCCTAATAATTTAACCATGAAAGAACTATTTCTTCGACTTTATTACAAAGTCGTAAACAAAGTGAATGAGCTCTTCAGTGAAGTAACTAAAACGTGATTCTCTTCACAGATTTCCTTTGATTTCTTCTCTACGCATTTTAATCATAAGTCTTTTTAAATGAAATGAATTTCCGAAGAAGTTCTAAAGATTTAGATTTGGAAGTTTGAAGCAATTTGACAGTTGAAACCATTCGATAATTTCGAATAATTCCAGAACATCTATTAATCCTGCATTAAAAGCGGGTTTTAAATTCTCAAGTTAAGGATTTGAGTTGGTGCATATTAGAGTCTTTTTACTGGTAAAACTAATAGTTTCCGGTAAGTAGTGCTGCCGAGCGCAACTCAGTGATGCTGTTTGCATGCTTTCTTCTGTCCTTCAAGCAGTATAACTATTTAAAATGAACAAAACTCATAATGGATACTATATTAAACAACGGTTTTAGTCATAGCTATGGAGATAGGCATGTAACTACTGGGCTTGTGTGACGCAAGAAGCCATGGCAACGATCAGCCAATAACAAACCGACGGGATGGACAGACGGACAAAGCATACAAATGCCCATAAACAAATTAGTTTCGCTGCCTTTGCTACCATCCTGCAGCAATGAATTCAAATCCATCGGTTTAAGAGCATACTCTCTGCCTCGATTCAAGACAAAAGGAGCTTACAGAGCGCATTACAGCGCCCCTCCCTCCTCCCCCTTTTTTAATTTTTCAGTCCCTGTCAAGTTTATCAACATCCAACTTCTCCTTACCTATTACACACAAAGTAAGACATTTGATGAGAAAAATGAAAATTGATCATACTGAATGCAAACTAGTCAAGATGAAAAACAAAGTTCTCCCAAACTTTCAGTAAAAAGTATGGAATCTAGTTGGGAGAATTTACCAATACAAATCGGACTGATTGGGATAAAGCGAACAACGGAAACACTTCTAATCGTTTCTTTTGTAGCGACTTCACGGCTGCTTATAATAAAGAACACGAAGAAGAGAACGACGATTCAATTATTTCGGTCTCTGAGGATGAAACTGACCACAACGAGGTACCGGAGAAAAAGGACTTCGCCAGTAGTGACGCCATGGTGGACAATGAGGGGATGAGGTATTTTCTATTTAATGCGGTATACAGTCGAACTCCTCAAGACGGACACCCATATAAAACGGACACCAAATATTGGTCTCTGTCGTTTTCTCGTGCAGTTATTTACTGTATTTTAAGTCTCTATAAGACAGACACCTCTCTAAGACGGGCAGTTAAGGTCAGTCCCGAAGGTGTCTGTCTTAGAGAGGTTTGACTGTATATAGACTTCTAGGGAGATGAATAACTTTTATTTTGCGCTATGTACTTGGGGTCTGTTGCCAGTTTCCTTAGTCATTTGATATGAATGGAGGTACACGTCTCACTGTCTCGGTTCTTCCCAAACTCGTTCCCAGGGCTTTTCCCTATGTTGTGTGTCCGACTGCACCCACAACATAGGGAAAAGCCCTGGGAAAGAGGGCTAGCAGACTAATCCAAGCACTTTTGGGCGAGTCATGATGTACTCGTGCCTACAAAATCTGTGGACCCGGAGTCTAATCCCGGGGTTCCGCACGTGGATTTAGATTTGTCGATATACAAATGTCTCCGGAGGTTTTTCTCCGGATACTCTGGTTTCTTCCCCTTAACAAAATGGGTACATAGTTAAATCTGTCTGAGTGTCGGGCAAGCTTTTTTTTCGAATGTCGAGTACTAATAATTACTGATCTAATTTGGCTGAACAAATTTGAAGCAAGAGTCGAGATGTTTTGCGGTGCAAAATAGGCTGCATGCTCCTCTTGTCGCGGCGCGTGTCCGCAATTACTCTTACCATTACTGTCAAATTTATTGTTATATAATAATAATAATAATAATAATAATAATAATAATAATAACATTAATAATAATAACAATAATAATAAGTATTGATAATAATAATAATAATAATAATAACGTTATTATAATTTTGTTATTATCATATTATATAACAATAAATTTAATGACATTTATAAGAGTAATAAAGATATTATGATCATTATTGTTATTATTATTACTCTCAATGACGATTCTATGGGTTAGTAGATAGTTGTTTACTCTAGAACTCTTCTTTATTAACAGTGACGGCTCTTCGAGCCCGCGGATAGTCGCAGATGCTCGTTTTGGTCGTCGTCGTCGTCGCCGCCGCCGCCGCCGTCGTCGCCGAAGACACCGTAGAAGACGTTTTGGCCGTTAGGAGTGTGGCAGAAAGGTAAGATAAACAAGTATTGCAGCGTGATAGCGAGACAGGGGACAAGACTTAAATCTGCAACTAACACATGTGGTAGCCGAACAACGACAGTCACAACAACTTGTGACAGGTGGGAAAAAATCGAATAAGTACCGCGCTTCGAACAAGCGCTGCACCTAGGCTGGCCGACTTAATAAGCGCCGTCGTCAGATAAGCACCGCACCTCGATTAAGCGCCGTGCTTAGCCTAGGCTGACCCGTTTAATAAGCGCCTTCCTCGGATAAGCGCGGCACC
>JAOBRD020408015.1:0-19240 GCA_027575215.2 Hydrozoanthus sils | reverse complement strand
GGGGGAGGGGGGTTGACCAGTGTTCTTTTCCATCAACGTGGATCTTATACCTGGATCAAATGTAGTTATACGAATTTTGAGCATATAAGAACAATTCAAGGCCATCTGATTTTTCAGCTCCGAAATTAGACGCTCTTGCAAAAAAAATTTAGGACTTGAAGCTAGCTCTGTCAACTGGGTCAAATTGTGAATGGTGCTGAATAAACAATAATTTAATGATAATAGTATAGGTATGATTGGTGCTGAGTTGAGAGACTCCTAGCTCGGGACTAAGGCATAATATGCCCTCATGTGACTTGCCAAAGAAGTGTTTTTACGGTGAAAGAATGACTGCCATGCCCTATCATACAAATAGGGAAGGCTCACTTGCATTGAATTGAGTCGAACAAAACCTCCCAGGAGGGTTTGGGGGGGGGGGGGGGGAGAGGGGAGGAAGGCTCCCTTGAAAGATGGGTAGAGGGGTACTCGACGGACGGATTTAAAAATAACCCCTAAGAGTTCGCTTAAATTAACAAACAGGCTGGTTTCATATACCCTAAAAGGTTCAACCAAGTTTGTTAAGCTTTAAAGAAACAATGTTCGCATTATATCATTGGATCGTGGTACTTTTAAAACAAATAATATTCTCAAACTATGTTTTAAACCCTGACGACCAAATCTGACGACCCTAAAAAGTACGAAGTCTGCCGGAGACCCTAAAAGGTAAACGAGTGTCTCATTTTGACCATAAAAGGTCTGTCGAACATCCTTACCCACTTTTCAAGGGTGCCTCCCTCCCCAGGCTACGGCAACAATCTATCGATAATAAGTGATTCAGCCACAGAAGCGGGGTATCGACTAGCCCGACTAGACGTGAAGAGTAACAGCATTTTTCCATCTCGAGACTCCAAGTGTAACAAGGAAAAACAAAAGAGGGTGCGGGGTGTTGAAAGGGGATCTTAATCTTTAATTTCTAATCACTCTCCCCTAGTTTTAATAATAACAATAATAGTAATAATAACAATAATAATATTAACAATAATAATAATGATAATAATAAAAATAAAAATAATAGCAATTAACAATAAGAATAAGGAGAGGACTCAAGTCACTCGAGCTTTTTGCATTTTTAGTGCATGTAATTTCACTTTCTTCTGACGAACAGCTGTTGTTTGAAAATAAACCAGTAGAACTTCCTGTGTTAATATTTTATTACAGGCCATCTTCCATCGGTCTCGACAGGGCTTATCATAATTATTAATATTGTGTCTTTTCTCCGCCAAGAGGATTGCGCCGCCATGCCGCTTCTATTACGATATATATAGATCATATTTTTTTTTCTTGCAACAGAAAAATAAGCCAAAGAGGCAATGCTTAAATATCTTACTCTATCTTAATACTATTTAGCTGATTTAGATGTAAACTAAAAAGATAAAAAAAAGAACAATTCATTCGACTAAAACACGGCGGCCACACACTTTGTCTCAACTATGAAATACGGAACATCCATTGGCTGGTACCAAGCTAAGCCACTTTTTCTTAAGCTGTACTCAGTGATGTTCTATTTAAGCAAATAAACCCCAAGGTTTCTGTACAGAACACGTTCAATACAACTACTGAAGCTATTGGAGCTTTGAAGTTAGATTTGCTGTAGGATTAAATGCATATGCTACTTAAGACACTTACATAATTGAATAGAACTGAAGCCCATCGAAACAATTTTTTGCACCAAAATATCATACCCTTACATCAGCGAACCAAATATAAATCATGACCGCGACCATGCCGAATTGATAATGAATCGGATATTCATTATATTAGCCCCAGTCTCAACTTCAGCTCACTTTCGGTTTTGTGTTTTTCAAAACTAGATTCGTCGAAGTAGAAATACACATTTATTTTCTTTTAAAGGCGAAACTTTTCGTTACTTTTGCTTTAAATCATAACCAAGGTTTGGAATATCTTCCAGTATTGAAAGTGTGTATTATCTAAATTCAAAACTGTTGTATTGTCAGCAACATTGAGCGGAAGTCCGATTTAAGTAAATAAGTTTAGAAAGGTGACTTCAAAGCGCTCTCAACTTAATTTCAATGGTCCAGCAAACAAACGTGTTTTTACGTTTCGCATTTGCACCTTTGGAAACACTTATCTTTAGCCTTAGGTGATATATGCAGGGACACAAAATCGGTTTCACATCTCGCTCTCGACAATACTGATCATGGCTCAACGCGTTTTGAAAAAGAAGTTTTAGAAAGTATAACAATCAAAGAGTTCCTGCCCATATGTTAGTGCACTCGACATTGAAGACCATTTACGTTTTTAATCACAACATTTATTTAGTGTTTGAATTGAATTCTTCTGGTAGAACACTTTCTGAGTTTGGCTTTTATCAGCTTATCTCGTATCGCTACCCTTCCGGCTTGTTCACCGAGCCTTGACTGTTGCCTGTTTAAAACTGCACGCAACAAAACAGTTTGTTTATTTTTCTGAAATTAACCACATTTGAAAAAAGGTTTCGTGTTTTTCGTTTGTTGTTAGACAAAAGTTTCAAAGTTGAAAACGCTCTGGTCCTCGTTAGTACACCCCTGTCTCAAAAGTCATAACCCTTTGTGATTTTCGATGACGTAAAAACAGTGAAGTAAGAATTTTTGTCGTGAATAAGTACATCATAAATAGATTTTAGTCCTTCAAAGTATTTTGATTCGGGGCTGTTATTCAAAAATGTATTGACATACACAATAACTAATCCTATGAAGCTTGATTGACGATTATGATTGACGTCTCTCGCGGGTCACACAAGGTTATCGCAAAAACCAATCAGCTTCGAGTATTTTGCATTCCCCCACAATGCTTCTCACGCCATGTTTTTGCGAAATTCATCACGATCAAGTCTCGTAGCTTAAACACTGGTTGTGTTATGAAGTCTATATTGCTATTACTCCTCTGATAGTAACAGGTTCTTGCAGTCAATGATTTTAGTTATTAGTGAGAAAAAATTAGGAAGTAATACTTATGGTGGTTTTTAATGAGAAAATAGAGCAAATGAATGGCTCACTGACTCTGGATACCAAAGGCAAAGGGGAAGAAACAGGCTGTTGGAGGAAGAGCACTCTAAAGTCGACAAACAGTGCTGCTTTGCTGGCGAGTTTACCTTTTGAAATTATTCCACGGCAGGTTTATTACTATGACGAGTTAAAACTCACCAACCTTGCTAGTGGATTCTTTGGGGACATATATAAGGTAAAGCTTTGGTTTTAAAAGTTAAATTTGCAAGTTTTTCTTTCGACATCTGCTTCGTTATGTTGATGGACGGTCATTACAGAAGCTATTTTTCACGACATAGGTTGAGCATATGGTGACTAAAGAAGTTATGTGTATGAAAGCAATCAAAGCGGAACATGAAGATGATTTAGAGCCAAGCTACAGGGAAATTTCCCTTTTACAACGTCTTTCGCATCCGAGTTTGCTGCGGTGAGACAGTTATATGTTGCGTTATTTGTTTCTGTACGCGAGTGTGTTAACTTCCCTTCCGCATCATTTTTTACACAAACATTTAACTTGTTCTTTTTTAATTTGTAATCTGACATTAGGTTCATGGGGATTTGTGTTCAAGATACCCAGATTCATCTTCTGACCGAGGTAAGTTTGTTAAATTTTTGAAAACTTCGAGTCGTGATTATTGCCTCTGGCTGGAAACAGTTTATTGACCACGATCGATCGATGTTTTCTGCAGTTCCTGAACGGGGGTAATTTAGAAGAGCTGTTGATGAACCACGAAGAGACTTTATACTGGTCGGAAAGACTTTATATTGCACAAGACATTGCAAAAGCACTGGCGTATCTTCATAAAAACAGAATTATCCATAGAGATCTTACTTCGAAGGTATGCAAGCTTTCGTCCTGTTATTAAAATTCTTAAACAGAAACAAAGTTTTCGTAAATAATGTTTATTGAATCCTATTATGGGCAAAAAAATTAATGTGTACTTTAGCAGTTTGTTGTAATTTCACTATATTTTTGGAATTCATGTTTTAGGCTATAAGAACCAAGATGTATTTCGATTTTGAATTCGACATACAATACAAGTTGGCCCCCAAACTTGAATTAAAAGTTGGTATTAACTTGTAAACAATATTTCAACCTTATAACAGAACTGTTTGATAAGGAAGGCGAACGATTGGAAATACGCTGTTGTTGCAGATCTTGGACTCGCAACAGAAATCCCAAAGTAAGTATTACTTTCCTGTTCGAGTTTTAAGCGGAGCAAATTGTTTTGAACACAGTGTCTGCTATAAAGTATAATTAGCACTGTAAAGTATGATTGGCACAAAAGCCAAAACCATTTCGTTGAAAAAAAAATTCTTCAAGGTCTTATATTTTGGTATAAGTTGAGATATCTATCACTACTAAATCAACAGCAAGGGTAATTTATATCTGATCATTAATAATAGTTTCCGGTTTGATCTATTTTTTGTAACAATTTCCCAGACATGGTTCTTTCTGCATAAAAGATCCCTTCTCTTAGAGAATTGGCAAAGTTCATACATTAAGCGAAAGTCGTCAGAGTAAATTTGTTAAATGAAATTCTGGCTCTGAGAAGTAAACTCGACAGCATTGTTTATTTTTTTGTCGTCAAATTCTATTTTTAGATGTAGAATTTAGCGCAGTTTGTTCCTCAAATAAAGCAGGTGCCGAAGAAATTAAGAATTGAAGCCGGTACGTAGCTTTTCAAGCTGCCTGTAATGATAAAAAATGGAAATAATTTCTAAATTAAAGATCTTGCGTGTAACTACTAGAACCGCTGTAGAAAAGATCTGTTCCTGCCAAGAATTTTAAAGTCATCTTAACCATGGTTCGATACACAAGATACAATGGTTTATTGTTGTTGAAATATTTCTCATTCTATGTCCAGCAAGTTAATTGATCCGTTAGACAACTACATGAATTATTTAGAACCTCGGGGTGTTTTTTTTGGTTCACAAATTATCACAGCATATTGTATGAAAGAAATTTCACAAGTTATCACAACATATGTGAAAAAATTGTATCATTTTTAAAGTTTAGAGCAGAGAACTTTTTTGCAAGCTGTGAAAGTTTCTGTCGCTTTTGTTTTCATTATTATCCTGCGTTTTCAGGCACAAGAAGCCTCTTGAACTGTAAACAAGATACCAGATTATTTATTTTTGTTTTGCAGGGATAATAGGCATTGTTGTAGCACAACTCCATGTTTTATTTTGTAAATAACCAGAAGCTCTAAAATTACTGCTTATTGCCATGATAGCTCATTAATAATCATTCCAAGTGAATACTTATTTCAGAAACCTAAATATGTTTTCTTACAAAGAATATTTTAAGCGGCATGTTATATGCTTGAAAGAGCAATATATTTCTCAGTATTTTTTTTCAATGCATTGTCATGGTAACAAGGGTTGTTTAACTTATTGGTCAAAATGCTTCTGCTGTCATACTATGAGTCTTGGGGCTTATTTAATTATCAGACATGCAATTGTGATCTCAGTTTATTGAATTGATGTTATTGAGCTAGCAGTGATCTTGATGTTTCATTGCGTCAAAGTTCACAGTTTCCCAGGAGAACTTTGTCTTATTTTTAGCATTTTAAAACCTGTTTAAAAATCAACTTAAAATGTTTTCGAGTAGGCAAGAACCGTTAAAAGATTTAAATTTTACCTGTTATTCTTGTCACAGCATTTTTCTTGTATACATTTATGGTACATTTATCAATTTTTTTGATATTTCTCATTTATCATTCTAAACTAAGGTAATAAAAAATAACAATTATTTTTAAAAATTAAAAATCAATATAGAGTTTGAGAAAATTAAGCTTGTGCATGTGGTTGTCAATCTGCTAACCAACATATGTACAGACAGCTGAACTTCTTGTTTAACCATTCTTATGCCAGGGAATATCTTTCCTTGATATTTTTCTAGATATTATATTATTAATGCCTGGCACCAACTCTTCAGTAATTGTCAGTAGCTATCATTAAATGTTTTTTTACTTCAAGAAAAATATGTTTATTAAGCTGAATGAAGGACTGTCAATGATGAGTGTCTGTTATGTTTATTCCAACCTGTCTCTGTTGTATATCCAGAAGCATCCACTAAAGTTCATTTAATAACATTCTAGGTCAGAGTGAGTTTTTCACAAATAGACAAGGTTATAATTATACTTGGTATAAATTAAAAATCTTTTACCTGCTGGTACTGTAGCTGGTTGTGTCAAAATTAATTTGCATTTCAATAATTTTATATGCTTTATTATAAGAGTTTTTGAACAATATTTTTTGCTGAAGGATAATTGCTCATTGTGACTAGGTGGAAATCCCATTAAAAGCTTAGAAAAAGAAGGGAAGCTAGTGAACCACTTCGTGCTGCAATTTGGGGTCCATTTACCGAAACTTGGGGTTCTAAAAATAACCATTGTTGATGTCTTTTATATTCTTTCCAGAAATGTAGTGCCATATCCTTAATTTTCAGTTTCTCCTTTCTTGGTATAGATGGAGACTGAAAACTCTAACTCTAAAACCCATTTTGCCTAGTAAAATGTGAAAGTTAGAGTCAGTAATAAAATTGACAAACTGTTTCAGTTGATTGTAAATATCAAATTCAATAATTTGATATTTACAATCTGGGCCCAGTTGTTCAAAGACCGGTAAGCACTAACTCCAGGCTGTCCAAGATTGCGGTAACGAAACGAGTGATACCGCCATGTTACCGCAAACTCATTTTACAGTAAATCTCCTAAACAAAATATCGTTAGCCAGAAACAAAGAATTGGTAATAAAAATTTAAAAAACGCTTAGGTGGAATCTACAAGAAACAGCTTTGTGTTTACAGTTGATTTTAAAAAGTTCTTATTTTGTCAGTATAAACTTGCATGATGGTCTGGTTTCTTCGTAAAACCAGTAATGTGCAATATGGTTTCCAGGCTCTTTATCCCATACACTCGCATGTCGTGTGAGCAACCCAGTTAACCTTTGGTGTTTCCCTTCAGCCATGGCACATGGCCCTTTAAGGACAATTTTATATACAAGTTGCACAAGGGCAAGTAGTTTGGGTAAAATACAAATTCTGTTCACAAATTGATTGAGAAACCTATGGGTTTCAAGTTCTACAGAAACGAATGCAGTAACGCTGGCGCAAACATGTTTACCTAAACACAGATTTAAATAAACAAAACTTCATTAACGCCAACATGATTTGGCAGTAACAAATTTTTCGTTTACGCCACATTCGATTTAGGACAGCCTGTATCTCACGGTTAAGTTTTTATTCTATGCTCTTGTTTCAAACCTTATGGAGACTGATTCGAGCTTTAGTTTTGGATTTTTTGTGGAAAATCTTAACAGTATTTTATAAAAATCATAAACCTTTCTTTAGAGTAGAAATTACTGTTTTAATTTCGGCATGACCCAGGGTTAAAGTTAACCACTTCTCTACCAGGGTAAACCACCCCACCATTACTGTCAGCCATATTGGGTTTTTTATGAAATTCTAAAGTGACTTGGAAAAAGCATTATTTCAGTAGTAATACTAACTTGCACCTGGATAGTACCTAAACAAACTTTTGGAGTAAATAGGCCTATCTAACTATTAAAAACGTAGACAAAAACTTAGCAAAAGCTTCTTCTTCTAAGTAAAAATTTTTAAAATATAAACAAAAACCCGATAAGCAATTTCATTTGGTCAGCATTCTTTCAAAAGTAGTGCCAGACCTTTCCATATATATATATATGTCCTTGGCAGGGAAAGGGTTAACCAACCTTTGTTAAGTGTTAACTTTTTACCTGTATAGTCTTTGTTAAGTGTTAACCTTTAACCTATATAGCATTATCACATCAAATAATTATAAGCAAATGGTTGCAAAGCATGTCTACAAATCCCCCAAAGTTGAAAATAATTAGTGAAATTTTTATAAGCTCTTCTCAGTTATGGGCATGGGCAATATTGGGAGGGATATCCCCCTCTTGTTCTGCCACTAGTTCAGTGCGTCAGAGAAGGCCTCATTATTGTAACTGTAACTTCAAACTTGTAAACTTCCCAATAGCAAACTTTCATTTCCTTGTTTTTGCAGTCAGTTTTGAATCAGCTGAAAGACCTACAATCAATGAACTTGTGCATCTAAAGCAAAATTTAATGTTTCCCTGAATGAAATGACCTACCCTAGAATTATTACTGATGCTAAGTATGAGGATTTGAGTGTGTGGGTTGTTTGAATGCCATAAGTTATCAAAATGTTTATCAAACTAATCAATCACCTTTTTTTAATTCTTATTTATTTATACAGGGATGGAGTTCTTCAGATTGTTGGGTCACCTTACAACATGGCACCTGAAATGATGAGAGGGGAGAAATATGATGAAAGGGTATGCTTTGTTTTTCTTCTATTTTTCAGTTTTTGTGGACTCGAGGGAACAACATTACAGTAGGTCTAAAGGATATAGGGCTCTACCTTACCACCAGTAAGTGGCCAGCACTACTCAAAAATGAATGGTGGCTACTTGATTTTTACAACTTGTAGCATGCTGGCTATGTAACTTGTTTTTTATATAAAAATGTTGGACATATTTAATTATATGACTACCAAAACTTGTACTCTAGATGGCAACCAAATTTTTGCCTCTGGTAACGAGTTGGCTAATTGGAAGAAAGAGTCCAAGAGCAGGGGCAATATTAGATTTTATTTGCTATTATTTACTATTAGTTGACAGGGTTTTCAAAAAGATTCTGAGTAGGAGTTGGAAAATGAAAAGTAGGAGGAGCTTTACGAGGGTCGGAAAATGAAAAGTAGGAGGAGCTTTATGAGTGCCAAAGGCCCGAGCCCTCAAGGGGGGTCCGGGGGCATGATCCCACTTAAAAGCTCTAAAACACCATTTTAGCACATTTTAGGGTCAAATTTTGGAAAAAATATAATTGTGATTTAAGGGCCAAATCTTGGTAAAAAATGTGTTTCTTTCAGATTTTGAAACTATTTTGTGCCAAAAGAATCATATGTTCAAATGACAGCCAGTACTTTCAACATTTCTCACTGCTGGAAATTTATTCATTTGAAGTACCAGTAGTACATGTAGATTCTGACATAGTATTACTGGACTTGTAGTAGTATTGCTGCAAAAGCTGACTAGTGCACCACATTGAGAAGCTGAAACAGAGAGAGGGAAGGACCTCTTTACTGAGCAACAGCCAAGGCATTTGGCCTGAGGTTGTTGCCTTTGTTTTTTTCTTGGGGCATTCTTCAGCCATTCAGTTTGTTTTGCATTCAGTGAGAAAGCTCAGTGTTTGAAACACGTGTTCCACAAACTGCTTCCTGCTTCTAAAAAGAAACCGGATTGGTCAAGCCCTCCCACATTCTTTGCCAATCAAAACACGCATTTCAAAAAGCAGTTGCATCACGAAATCTTGAAACCAACAAGCTTCACTTGATCGGCAACGTTACCAGAATACTCAGAATATCTGCATTCCTTTCCTGCAATAATTATAAATTCTGCTTGGTTTTTGTTTGTAATTGAAGTGCTATTTGTGAAGAGCAAAGAATGAAATGATAAGTAAGCTGTTGGACAAGATTTGTTTTATTTATTTTCTTTAATCATCCGCGGAAAAATAGCTGCCGCACTTCTGCCAGATTTGGACAGGTAGCCAGCGTTAGCATCGTGCGGCGCCTTGTTTTGAAACCCCTAGTTGAATATTTACACATAAGTAATACACCTTGTGTATAAGGTGTACATATATTCTATTTAGAAACGTCCTCGAATTAAACTTGTGTATTGTAAACAACTTACTTATGATTATTGCACACTTAGTGTCTCGACCCAGAGTGTGAACTTATGACCAAATTCCCACCTCAAAAAGAAAAATTTACTAAAACTTATATGGATGAGCTCTTGCCACTCTCCTTCTGAAGGGAGGTGGAGATCGATAGAATGGTATGATTATATCTAGATAGTAAGATATAACAGTTTGGTTTGCAACAAGGACATGTTAAATTGAGGAACTAAGTATAGAGGGTCTGATGTCTGCACTCATCTATTTAATATCTATTTTATAGGCAGATATATTCTCTTACGGCATTATTCTATGTGAAATCATTGGAAGAGTCCAGGCAGACCCAGATGAGCTGCCAAGGACAAATGTAAGTTTTACATTTAGCTATATATTTTACTTAATAAAGTCTGTTTGACTCGCAATCTGAAACAAAATAGGAATCTTTAAATAGTTAGTTAGCTTTAAGCTAACAAGATCACAGTGTACACATCTCCTGAAGAAGGCTTCTAGAGGAGTAAGCAGTGAAAACATTGCAGTCCTCAACTTCTTGATAAAAAAGTTTTTTTTCAGGTTAGGATTAAAAATTTTCTTTACAGTTCTTTTCAAACCCTGGAACATTCTTCCTCATAACTTAGGCCATAATCAGTCTTTTGTTAGTTTTAAACTTAAAGTCAAGCAACATCTTAATCATCTCAGTTAATTTTCACATTTATGAACCCTTTGAATGCTTTCTTTTGTTTGTTATTTGTTGTTGTCATTTTCGTAGTTCATAATTTGTTCATATTATTTTCTACAGATCTCCATTTAAACCAGCTATGCTGAACTGGAATTTCTGTTTAAATAATGTAAATAAAGAAGGGAAGGGAAGGGAAGGGAATTAGGGGCAAGTGGCATTAAAAGTTGTTAAAAACTCTGACTGACTAACCACCCAATAATGTAATTTAGAGTTTGACATAACTTGATGATGTTATATTTCATTGAGCAGTAACACCATTACAGCAAATGATTCTTTGGGTTATTTTTAATGTTTAACAAAGAAACCCAAAATGTTCACCTTTTAATTAATACATTTTTGTGATATTGATCTTAGTAGTGTTGCTGAAAGGATATGAAAATTATTTTGGAGGAATATGGTAGAAATGTAAATTATGCAGTAGTTGCTATTAATACAATCATGTAAGTTTTGTCATTGCAATCAAAATGAGTTTTACAATTTTTATGCAGCTAGCAAGTTTTTTACAACTGGTTTGTAAAAGATGGTGGGCAGAAAATCTACGTAAAGGTCATGAATGCACATGATTGTGTTTGAAGTTTCTCATGATAAATGAATTTTTTTTATTAGCAATTTGGACTGGATGTTGACAAATTTCAGAGAATGGTTGGTGATTGCCCTCTGGAGTTGTTACAATTGGCTATCTGTTGTTGTCAGGTTAGTTACGAAAAGGCATTCCTTACAAATTGATTTATTTTATTCTTTGTCACTTGCTTACAGTTTTGTAGGTATCACAAAATTATAGTTGTTTGGTCACAAGATAATTTTAGTTGTTTTAGTAACATCTACCCAAGATTTGGGAAAAACATTCAACGAAAATTTAAACAAAATTTAGGTTTGAAATTCCAATAATTAATAATTCATAATAATAAATATTGGTTAACCAAAGGTGCACCCAAGAGTATTAATTAAAATCTACTTCAACTTAACAATATTTCGTTGATAATGATAACAATGAAATAATAATAATTAAGAATACACAAGTAATACAATGTTTTCTCCTGGTTACCACCTTAAGTTACTGTCAGTAATAGCTTTACGGCAGCTCTTGAACTTGGTTACTCAAGGTTACGCATTGCAGGATTCCATTGGAGTCACCAGAGTGCTCAAATTACAAGCAGTTACGCATAAAAATAATGGTTAATAATAATAATAATAATAATAATTCACAGAAAGTTTTCCAATGTGCCATATGTTCTACATATTAACAAGTTTACCCTGTGTTACTGTTGTCTAAATAATTGATTAACAGTATACCTGTTGAAAATGTGTGAGCTCCTCAATGACCTTGTGCTTGATGGAAGTGTTTTTAGTGGGACAATAATTCAAATGTTGATAAAATTTTTGTGTCAAAACAGTCAACAACCTTTCACATATCTTAAAAATTTAACTTCCTGCTTCAATCAGTACATATTTTGTTGCAAAGGCACTTTGTAGATACAGGGTTCATACGGGCCCTGGAAATCCTGGAAAACCCTAGAAAATTTTTGAAGCCCTTGAAACCCCTTGAAAAGCCTTGGAAATTTTTTGTGAAGCCCTGGAAAACTTCATAGAATTCAAATAAAGAAACTAAATTTGTCAACTGATGCATTTTTTTTGCATTTCAAGTAACAATTAAGATTTTAGACTTAATTTTTGCATGTTGATATTATATTAAGCTCAATAAATATGAATTTTCATAACACTAACTACTACAAAGTTGTTTGAACTGATGATTGTGAACATTATTGTTTTCATTCTGGGTTTAAAAAGCCATGGAAAAAGACTAAAAAACAGCCCTGGAAAACCCTGGATTTTTGAAATTCTGAAGGTGTACGAACCCTGTAGATAGTTTGTAAGTGTTACCACTTTGTGTTTTATTCCAGAGTAGAGGACTAATGGCTAATTTTTTTTAGTTGGATCCACACGCCAGACCCGAGTTTGGTGCAGTTGTGAAAATTCTTGATTTGGTTCTAAGTTGTCAGACAAGGCGACCATTACTTGAGGAGTGGAAGGGTCAAGAACTGATTATTTCTCCAAGATCTCCTAAATGCTCACCAGTAGAAACTGAAAGTCAAAACAACAATCTTGTTAATGATGGTGGATCAAAACACAAGGCTGCACCAGCTATTGTGGTGAGCCACGAGCAGAATTCAGGACATAAGGCCGGCGGTAAAAGACGAGCAAGTTCATTCCTTGGAAAATATAAACTGTTTCATTCAACTACAGATGACCTCCTAAAGACTACTCCAGGAAAGTTGAAGTCTTTTTTTCACAACATTTTGCACTACAGAGAAATGCATGTAAATATAAGAAGGAAAAAAAAGGCAAAAGAGGAAAAAAGGGGGCAATCTTGTTCAGAAGTTAAAAGACACAGTCTCATACCAGATGATAATGGAGATGTATTATCAGTGAGTTGGAACTCTTATGAATCAAGAAATGGACCATTTGAGCATTCATTGTCACTTTCATGCCCTGCAACACCAGCTCCTGAAAGAACTGATGGAAGTTCAAAATCACCACCTGCGTATACCAACCCTGTTGATATTAGTGCGTTAGATTCAGAGAACTTAAGCTTGCAAAACTCTGTCTCGGATAGTGAGTCAGATCCATTTTCTTACAGTTCAAGTTTGACTAACTCTCCACGGGGTTTTGAGCATGACACCCAGTCAACTTCAAGTTCTATTCAATCTAGGGGCTCTATTGATTGTGAACTTATGGACACAGACTCTGAAAAAACAGCTCGTAGACATTCCTCGCCTATGCATGTGTTTGATCATTTGAAGAATCTGAGGCTTGAGAGGCGATCAGCTTCTTATTTAGTGAGTGATGCCCAGGCCTCGGGAAGTGGAGGTGAACATGAAACTCGCTCTTCTCAAGAAATGGGTGAGAAACAAAAGCTTAAACATGCAAAATCACCATTATTTAGTTTCAAAGTTTGGTCAAGAAAATCCTGTAGATCTAATACAGACCCACATTAAGCATAGCAGTAATCAGACATATTTTATTTCTGGCTTGACAGTGATCAGTGCTTAACTTCTCCCTACACCATTCAGGGAAAAAAATCCTGTAGAGCTAGTACAGACCTATAATATTAGATTTACGGTACAGTAACTTAGACATATTTTAAAAGTTTTGAGCCTTTTTTTTCTATCTATAGTGACCAGTGTCTCACTTCTCCTTACATCATTCAAGAAAATCCTTTAAACCTAATATTATAAACCCACTTACAGAATCCTTTCATTCCTGTCTAGTGATCATTGCTTAATTTCTCATTTGCATCATTCAACCAAAATATAGAACTGGTACATACAACTGAACAAGATAGAAATAATTTTTTCAGATAAATAAATAACTTAAAGTTGTACATTTATTTGAGGTAAATGTTCACAGAAGTAATGGGAATTGACCAGGATAAGAATTTTAGGAATCTAGGACTCCTGGATACATAAAATTGTTTGTATACAAGTCATATGTGGATGATTAACTTGCTTTTCTGTATTTTTTATGCAATTTTGGGATGTGCATACAATTATCTTTGGTAAAGAAATGAGTCACCCATCCTGTAAATAATGTAGTTTGTTTTTGTTATCATATCGAATTTGAGCATTAATCAGGCCTTAGAAATGCAAAATGTGAGAGTTGTGAGTTTAAGAACTATTTTAAAACAAATGCTATGCTTTGATATGCCATTAATCTATTTGCACCAGACTGGTTAGTTAGAGTCGTCAAGTCAAATACCTTTGATGCTAATACCATTTACAACAATAAACAACACACCCAATTATTATGATCTGCATTTGCTCAAACAAACACTTCTATTCAAATGAAATATGGATGCATGATAAATTCTTACTTTTTATATACCTACCCAACATACTTTCGCTACTTCAGTTTCATATTGATTATTTTGTTCCTAAGCTGATTATATTTGTTGAGTTATTTTCATGCCGCGGAGGTTAAACATACAGTTTTTTTTTTTTTTGAAAGACAGTATTGTTGATGTCATACAAGACCAACAAGTTGGTTTTGAAGCTAAGGAAAGAACTTTTTTCAAGTGAAAACAGTATTAGCTCAATTTCAAATTTCAAAATAAGGCAAAATTAATATCCAAAGTGTTTGTTTGAACAAGATGGTGCCCCCACTTTCTGCACCTTTCTAATCTTTTTAAAATGTAAATATAATTGCATTTGCATTGGCCATCTTGTTCAACATGATTGCCCCACAGTCCTTTGCGTAAATCCTCACAAATATTTAATTTTGGATAATTACATAAATCAAAAGAACCTAAAACCTGTGGCATTTGAACATATGAAATAAAAAACTTTATTAGGGTATTGCCCTTTAACAACCATACTAGAAATTGAGTAACTCCGAAAAGAAATTGCTTTAATGTTACGAAAAGACTTTCCAAGTTCATTCAGTTTTGTAAAATTTATATAGGATTTATTAAAGAATTTATAACATGTTCATAAATTTAATACTGTTATTAACATGCTCATGAAATTAATGCTGTTAATAACATGCTCATAAATTTAATACTGTTATTAACATTCTCATAAATTTGATACTGTTAATAACATGCTAATAAATTTAATACTGTTCATACAGGTGAAGGCAGTTTCCTGTCTATTACATGAATAAAGTTTAACAAGAATTAACGTATTTGGAGAAGGTGTCATTTCTTGACTTTTCCTTTCTTGCTACGATTTTGGTTATAATACCAAAGAGATGTCGCGTTGGAGGACGGAAAATCCCAAACTCCCAAAAAGGTTCCCTGTCCTCGCGCACACACTTAAGCGCTCCTACTTTGTGTAGGGACATAGAATTAAACAAGGTTTGTGATTGGTTAATGTAAGGTTGAGGTAAACTTTATCTTTCTTCTGATTGGTTTAAATTTCTGTGTCCTCTACACGAAGAGATGCTTCGTTAGGTCCTGTTTACATGAGGAAAGTTGGCCTAGCTGAGTTCTCGGGCGAGACAATTTTCCATACAATTCTTTATAAAAGCAGCTAACCGTGTACATGGTGTTGCTTAGAAGGGTTGTCTCGGGTACAAGTCAAGAGACAACGCGGCTAGCCGAGGCGAGATATCCCTACCACTCGAGACATCTCTCTCCATATAAACAGTTTGACCCATCTCCTCGGGACAACTCAAGGCCAGAAGCCATTATAATTTAGTGTTGATGCTTTATAAAATAGTTTTCCACGGTCGGCTCGCCCCGGGCCACATCTTTTCATGTAAACTCGAAGGGTAAAGTTATCCCGAGTTCGAAACCTCACATAAACTGCAGATCACGTCCCGGATGGAAGGGACTGGTCGCCATTATCCCGGGATCATGTAAACAGGCTTTAATGTTTCTATAGAAAAAGTTAGGTATACTGATTCTTATAACATAGAGCGAAAAATTACTCGGCGCTATTTGGGCGCTGGTGTACTTGCGAAGAATTTCCGGAATGTTTTGAAAGTCTCAAAATACCTTAGCAACGTTCTACCCATTTTATAAAATTTGCAAAGATTTTCGAATGCCTCCGAAGATTTTCCGGAAGTTTTTAAAAAACGAAACATTTCCGAATGTTTCCAGAGACCGGGAAAAGTTTTCAAACTCAAAAAACTGGGGGATAAATGAAAATAGTTAAGCAACGCTTTCTCGTGTCGGTACCGCGAAAAAAGAAGAATTTTGCTTTGATGTCATAAACATGTAATCGCATATTTCCTCGTAAAATTTATAATAAATTTCACTTTATTCAAATTGCCCCGTGAAATCAATCCTAAATTTACTCCGGGTCTCGTGTGATTACCCATCTGAATACTAAGTGTTTTAGACGTGGTGGTAATATTAGAAGGTACGGACCACATTCCTTAGTGAAATGTCGATATCTTCTAGTATTTTAGTCCACCGTGTATATCTAAGAAAACGTCTTGCTATACCAAGAATAACTCCCGGAGATGCATGATATGGGGGATGGGGGGGGGGACTCCTTCTAAAAGTGGGTAGGATGCTGGACGGACGGAGTTGAAAAAGACCCAAAAAGGTACCCATAAATTATAAACACAGACGCTGATTTCATTCCCTAAAAGGTAAGATCACATACTTTCAAAATCTAAAATCGACAAATATAACCCTAGATGGTTTCTTTTAGGTTTTTACGTGTCATGATAAAACTACAAAATATGCTTTGCGGTTTACACGTAAAAAGTTAAAATGTTAAAACAACGTTTCGGCTGCATTTGTGGCAGACTTCATCAGAATAAATTTAAAACGGAGTAATTTAAACACTTTTACTCCGTTTTAAAATTTTTCTGATGAAGGCTGCGACAAAGTGTAGCCGAAACGTTATTTTAACATTTTAACTTTTTACGTGTAAACCGCAAAGTATATTTTATAGTTTTAACCCCAGATGCTTCAAATACTTTGTTTTTCGGGCGATTTCCAATCTTTTGCAAAAAACTTGTCATATGGTCATGCTTGTTTATCATTTACAACAATGAAAAGTTCTATTACTATGAAACAATAACTTGTAATAAAGGGCACACACGTACACAGCATCAAAGCCGATTGCAAGAGTTTCTTTTGTGGTACGACACTTGGCGCCGTTGACGACCTCTGGACCGAACTTCGGCCCTAAGCCAATTCTACAACTAAGATACCTGTCAGTCTCTTAAGGCCGATTTCGAAGTTTTCAACAAAGGGTGATCAAGTTTGTCAAGCTTTAGAGAAACAATGTTACTATATCATTGAATCATTTTTAATGATAATCTCAAATTATGTTTCCGACCCTTAAATTCTTATATGACCATTTTTTCAAAACAAAAAATCTGACCCTAAAAAGTACGGAATAGACCCTAAAAGGTCCGTTGAGCATCCCTACCTACTTTTCGAAGGAGTGGCCCCCCTGCCCCCGCGCCCAGGGCAACAACTTGACCATTTGCTCAATGACGACCTCGTCAAAAGACCTGCCTACAAGTGGAAAAACCTGCATGACAGTCGCCATTTTGTGGTGTAGTTGATCTCCTCTACTATGTTCGGTATATAGGGAGAGGAGTGTTAGTAGGGTGCTTCGTCGTCATCTCTTTGAGGTTGGGATACTCAACAGAGAGGGAGGCCCTTGAATCCAAGACTAGAGTGCAAAAAATGGCCAAAACGGCAACAAAATGGCCGAAATTGACACCCTGTTTATTATCGAAACAACCCTTTGGAACTGGGGCCGCACATACATTACATTACATAGCGCATACTGTTAGTTTTGAAACTTAAAGTCTTGATTTTCTATTATTCATAGCTTAATTTAGAATTGGCAATTTAATTAGTTGTTCTTGAACATTCTTTAAAGCAAGCCAAATTAAGGTGTGTGCACCGTCCCATTTTCTAATGTCCGAACAGGATTTACGTAAGTACGTTCAATCACGTTTTCGCTAAGTGTAACAGTTAGTTTTTCCTGTTAGAAAGTCACTTTCAATGTGCACTTGGATCGCTACATAGTGTTACTGTTAGCAAAGTTTAGGCACTGCAGTTGGCCGTTTTTAGTTTATCCACGTTAGTTCTCAAGTCCACTTAAAGTGATTCAAGTTAAACCAAGTCAAGTAAAGTTTTCACAAAGAGCTACGCATACCAAAGTAAGTAGAAATTTTCTTGATTTTAGGGTTTTCAATACAGAAAACAAGTAAATTGCAATTCTCGTTTTTCTGCTAGGAAATGACTTTAGTTCGTTTCTTCCTATAGTTTTGCTATAATCATAGTTTTTAGATTTTGTTGTCAAGAATAGAAAGTTTTATCTGTTTTCATCTAGTTGGTACTCAGTATTAAGCCTCGCGTTTTTCAGTATATTAATCTGCATGCTTAGTTGTCAAGTAATAATCAGTCTTAAGAGTTATTTTGCTACTCATTAATTTCAGTTATATTTATATTCCTAGTTATTATTGTATCAACCTTAATTGTAGTTTTATTTAGCTTAAATAATAGTTTTCGTATTTTCATTGTAATTTCACTTCGAACCGATTACATGCCGATTACGTGCCGATTAGGGAAAAGGTCAAAACAATGGTACTTCCTAGGAACCCAATTTAGGGGGTGGGGTACTGAATGTGCCGCCACCCACCACCTTTTTTCAAAAAGGCTGAATTTCAGGAGCAAATATCACGTTCAAAAAAATAGATATTGATAAAGTGCTTGCGCCAACGCCTTCCTTGTGGAAAGAGGAGTCCATAATACAATAAAAACCAATACCCCCAAATCAGGTTTTGAGAAATTGAGCTCTTAAGTGGTGGAGGGTGGGGTAGGGGGTCTGTGCCGCCACCCCCACCTCCCCCGACAAAATTGGATTCCTTTAAACTACCATTGTTCTGACTTCTTCCTTTATATATAAGTACCAATCAAGAACCGATTCACTTCGATTCGTCGACTCATATATCACTTTTATCAGTTCCTTTGGTATTTCGTCCGATCAGCATTGAGCACAACATTATCAACTATTGTTGTCTATATCTACTGATGATATTAAATGTTGAAACTTTGATTACGATAAATGTTATAGCACCTCTTATCAGTATACACATACAAGGGACTATCCCCCACATCCACGGACTTTCATTTGTTAAGATCAGGAGATGATACCATCTTGCGTTAGGGTGGTCTTATACAACTAAAAATAGAGAGAAAAAGGCCTTTTTTGGGGGGGGGGGGTATCTTAAAACTGCCATTTCTTCAAAATTAAACACTGGAAGGCT
>JAOBRD020407909.1:8932-19242 GCA_027575215.2 Hydrozoanthus sils | reverse complement strand
GAGATAAGCGCCGGCCCTATGAGCCACTTAGGCTTGAGAAAGGATTTAGCTTAACACTACAGAAACCGGAGATAAGCGCCGGCCCTATGAGCCACGTAGGCTTGAGAAAGCATTTAGCTTAACACTACAGAAACCCGATATAAGCGCCGGCCCTATGAGCCACTTAGGCTTGAGAAAGGATTTAGCTTAACACTACAGAAACCGGAGATAAACGCCAGCCCTATGAGCTGCTTAGGCTTGAGAAAGGATTTAGCTAGCTAGCCACAAGACTAATTGTTGAGAAACTTTGAGTTTCAAATTATCAAGTATTGGTTAGTGGTAAATAACTCGCAGAGCTAAAAAGGGTTCTTCTGTACTTACCCTGGAGCCTGGGGAGCTCTCTGGGCTGGATCCGTGGTGTGTATGCATCCCTTGTTCCCTCCTGATGTCGGCCCTCAGACTGGCAATTCTACTTCGAAGCAAGTCAAGATTCTCTTGACTTGTGACAGGCACTGTTTGGGGAGCTGATGATTTTTCACAAAAGAAAGCAATTTTCCTTTTAAAATTGATTAAACGATACTAGAATTCAGATTGAAACTATAAGCCATATTCACACTCCTGTGCAGTGCGTATATCCCACTGTTTTGGCGGGCCACAGGTCCTACAAATGTCACCGAATCCTGTCGCCCAGGCAAAACAATGGACAACAAACACTGAAAATCCTTAAAAGCTACCATACAAAGGCAAAAACAATTTTATATTCCAAAAACCATAACATTTGTAAGACCTGTGGCCCGCCAAAACAGTGGGATATACGCACTACGCATGAGTGTAAAAATGCCTTATTTGGTACATGTAACCTTACCTTCTGATGCCTCCGTTGGCTTGAATGACAAATCTATGACAGGCAAATGCCACTTGCACACGTACGTCTCATGTCTAAAGAGTGTACAAAACAGTGTGAAACCGTTTTGGGACTTGGGCTAAAACATTTTTTAAAAAATGAAATATGACCAAGATAATGAAATATCCACCTAACGCTAAAAGACCTTTGGTAGCCTGCTTGGCGTTGTTTATTAGGGGAGAGGCAAAGAGTCAATGAAAGATCAAATGAAAGACCTCTCTCTCCAGGCTTTTCTTTCACTTGCTCGATCGATACTTGGCCTCTCCCCTAAAAGTCAGACACTACACAGGCTTCACCATTCGGGCTAAGAAAAACAATAAGCAGAAGAAATATGGGTGAACACCACACACACACTTGTAAAATGAAAACAAAAAACCGTAGCAAAGAAAAAAACAACAACAGCAAACCCCATTTACATTTTAACTGTCTAAGGAGGTGAACATACAAATTTTGACTTTTTTAAATTTTTATTGATGGCACAAACCTTCCAGAGAACTTCCTCTTTGTACATAGAAGAACATCGTTGAACAAAAAAAGGTGACGAAACTTCCTGACACCGTCTAAAATGAAAAATCAGGAATGAATCCGACTACTTTTAATCAATTTTTCTTTTAAAATCATACTTCACGAAAATAAATCTTTTTTTAAAACAAAAAATAAAAAAAACCCTAGGTTGAAACCAGTAAAGTATCAGAATCCAACATTCTTAGGAAGTCATCAATGCAAATAATAAACACTTACCTTGATGATTTAACCAAAAATGTTGTCGGTTTAGTGAAACCGTCGTTATGCAGTATGGAAAACAATTACACAGGACATTTCTTTTCTACAAGTCAATGTATTCTGTATCTCCAAAAATCATCATAACTCTATATCCCCCTGGGGGGGAGGGTACTCCTTCTATTGGTATGATAGATCGCTATTCATATTGTTTAGGAGTAAAAATCAGCAAATTGAAATTTTTTAGGAGTTTTCGGAAAATAAAAGTTTTTTAGAAGAACGGCAATTTATAGGGTTGCAAAAGCATAATGAGCGCATTTTGTGTAGTTTTCTTCTGCCTTTTTCAAAATCAATGCTATGAGGTACATTTTTAAGTTGAAAATTTTCACGTCTAAGCTTTTTTTAGGGTGTTTTTCTTTTTTCCCGACGGGCAACTCTACAACGACAACCTGACTTGAGGGATCCGTAAATTCTTGCCTTGTTCTGAGCGATACTGAGTACGTCACCATGTATATCACAAATACAACTCTGAGGCAATCTAGCCGTTTTGCCATTACCCGTCGTATTCGGTTTGTGTTAAAAACAGCCCTTCACCCATGGCACTTAGTACTTACAGCTTACTGAGGCTCTAATATCTGAAATAAGTGAATACTGACTAAAATTAAATTGTACACAGCACAAATATTTCATACCTGAAAGTTCAACCACAAAATTGTCTTTAATGAGCCTGTGGTCTTTCTTTACTCTATGAAACGGCTATAGAAAATGCAAAGGTATGTTGCAATGTAGTTAGACATAAAACATTATTTGATGTGTATTGAAATACTCGAAAAGGCGAAGCAGAAATGTATATAAAAATTTCTGAACGTTATTGGTTTTAAACCATCACCATTATCATGATTGTTAATTGAAAATGTTCGGAAACTGTTACATACATTTTTACTTCGCCTTTTTGTATACCGTAAATGCTCTAGTAAGCCCCAAGAGGGGGGGGGGGGCTTCTTTATTTTTGGACCTTCCAGACGGGGGACTTAATAGACAGGGGAGGCTTATTTAAAAATTGTCGTAAGCCAAAGACAGAAACATAACATGAAGTCCGGTTACCGAACACGTTTGATAGCAATTAGTAGCTTTGTGTTCTTCTGGCGTTTTAATCAGAACTTTTCAAAAACGTAAAAACATGTAACCGTTAACAAAATGTATTTTCGGTACAGGGCGCCTCGTTTTTTTAGCTTCATCATCTTTACGAACTAGGAGAAGGGGGGGGGGGGGGTTATTAGAGAGGTGGGCGTATTAATAGAGCGTTTACAGTATTGGAATATGAAGCAATATGTATACCACATTTAATGCATATTTCACTTTCAGAATACAACTGCCTATAAAAAAGTAGCTAATGGGTACATCAGCCTTGCTGCATGATCATGAACTTTGGCTGTTGAATTAAAAAATGTTAATTTTTACCGAGGCGCTCCATGAATGAGCCGCGAGAAGCCTGGGATTGGACACAAGGAGTTATATGGGTCATGTCATAGAGTGCAGCTGTTGACTGACTCAATAATGATCGCATCAAATAGAAAATAAACTGCTTCAAAACTAAATGAATATTCAACGGCGCTCTACGATCTTACAATTTCTATAAACGAATTGCGGATTGGTGCAAAATTCAACATGTAAAAACATTTTCATCATCAACAGAATATTTCTATGTCAACAAAAAATCTCATTCAAATTCAACATTTCACAGCCGCTTCAACCTTTTCATAATACCAAAATCAACGCCGCATGTCGCCTCAACTTCAACAAACAAAAAATTTTCAACACCAACAAGCTATTTCTATGTCAACAAAAAAATCTTAATCAAATTCAACATCTCACAGCCGCTTCAACCTTTTCATAATATGCCAAAATCAACGCCGCATGTCGCCTCAACTTCAACAAATAAAAAACAATTTCAACACCAACAAGCTATTTCTACGTCAACAAAAAAATCTTAATCAAATTCAACATCTCACAATTGCTTGAACCTCAACATAAGTTAATTCCAAACTCAACACCTCATATCGCCTCAACTTCTACACGAAATCACTTTTCAACTTCAACAAAAGATATCTCTCAACAATTTGGGAACGAACGGCAGAATAAGATTTTTTGCTGACATAATATTTTGTTGATGTTGAAGTGTTTTTATTTGTTGAATTTTGCACCAATCCTCCAACCACAGTCGCTGCTTAATTTGTCTTCAACAAAGTCAATGATGGTTTTAAACTTTCTCAAAAGTTTTAATATTAAAACAAAAACGAACAACGGCAATAAGACGAAGGTAAATAAAAACTTTATGGATTAATTTCATTTTCACTGCATCAGGCAGTTTGAACCACATTTCCTTCAAATTCAATTGCAAACAGTTGGCCAATTTCAAACTAGTATTTTCTCAAGTCCCCTCCCCCTTCTGCGCAGATACAATCACACCTATTTTCTGTAAGTTGTAGTCAAAAATTTGTACGTCTGATTTTTCAAGGAAAATCTGTTCTTTTCTCAGTTCTAAGAAACATTTCAGTGCCGCTGATAATACTTTCACTTCCACTATGCTAGCCTGCGTAGCAGCTGTTTTTTTTATGGGAGAACAAGCATCAATCGAGCAAGCCGCCATGCTGAACGTGTGTGCGAAAGAAAAGCCTTCCTTTCCCCATGTCTTTCTTGGTATTCAAAGTGCCCATAACCTTTCATTTTTGTTTTCTTATCTAAAAGTAATTATCTTAAAATGAACATTTCCGAAAAAAATTTTTGATTTGAAAATTATGTGAATTTTTTACGAAACTTTTAACTCTACATTTCTTTGATCAACCTTTGTCGCTGATCATAATAATGACAGGCTCACTGTGACGTAATTAAGGAATTCTCATCACCGTCGCATCAAAATAAAACTAATTCTGTCAGTGGAGGAAAGTTTTAAAGAAACAGATAGTGAAAATCAAGCTGCAATACATCTTTCTGGCACTTTTACACCCCACTGTTGTTGCTGTACGAGGAGCAGTGTTCCTTAGTGTACGTCACATTGACGTCACGTCCTTAATTACGTCATCTTGACTCGGCATTTGGTGTACCAAAATGGCAAATGGTAAAATATTCGCGTTTTGTTCAAATCAAACTTTTTTTGCGAAATGTTATTTTTAAGGTACAAACTTTTAGATAAAAAAACAGAAGATGAAAGGTTATGGACAGTTTAACATGGCGGCTCATTCAACAGACACTTGGTCTCTCTCAAAAACATAGCAGCTACACAGGTCTGTATTTCGATTCTACTTCTAGCTCTAGTAACTAACAATCCAAGATCTAAGGGTCGTGAGTTGCAGATTTCACAAAGAACACTTCATTCAAGAAAACGTTCTACAGAGGGTCTGTAAAATGTATTTCAACTAACTCCATATGCCGACTGTGTTTTTGCAATTATGAAAACTATGGCAGTAACTACAGAACAAGTAAACAGCAACTGTTCACTTCAGAGTAACAGTTGGTCAGTTGATTTTTTGTGTTTTCGGAGAAAAATCAACGTTTATGCTGCACGAGGCTTCGCCACTCCACAACCCTTGGGTCTTAGCAAGTCCCACCCTCTTTATGTTACTGTATTTCTACTTTCACTATACGTCTACTTCTACTACTACTTCTATTTCATATCAGTAAGATAATAAAATATCGTTAATAACAATAGCAATTATAATAATAAAACTTTAAGCAGACAATTGCTTATGAAAACTGAATGAAAAGATGTGATGATGTTGCCGAGATGGCAACAAAATGTCTTTTAACTCAGTTTCATAATTAATTAAAATGAATAACAAATATAACAATAACAATAAAACAACAGTGAAAATAGTTTTATTCTAATTCATTACCATATGTTGACGAAATTCTAAACTATTAAAAAACTGCTTTTGACAGGAAGCAGGCATGATGGTTCTTTTATGACATTTTGATTTTGTTCACAGCCTGGATTTCGAACTGTTTCATTTTACTGCATTTTTTTCTAGTTTGTTGGGAGTCAACATCATTGCTACCCACAATACACACGGGGAAGTGTTGTTTGATGGGACAAAACACTGAGGCATCAGTTGAAATATACAAACATTTAGTGTCAGTGTATCCAGGTTCTAGTTTTTGCAGTATAATTTTATAACAGATACATTTTGCAACTCTTCTTGGACTCAGTCCAAAACTCCTCTCAAGACTTGGTCCCAAATGAGATTGCAAAGTATGTTGAGTAGTAGGAAGGGGAGGGCGTCTACATACATTATGAAGAGGGGTGTCTACATACATAATAGTTGAAGGGGAGGGTGTATACATATATTAAAGCTGAAGGGGAGGGCTTCTACATACATTATAAAGGGAAGGGCGTCTACATACGTTATGAAGGGGAGGGTGTCTACAAACCTTAAAGATTAAGAGGGGGTGTATACATACATTATAGATGAAGGGGAGGGCATCTAAACACATAAAAAACTAAGAGGAGGGCTTATACACAATTATAGATCAAGGGGAGGGCATCTACGTACATAACAGGTCAAAAGGAGGGGTCTACAAATATTACAGATGAAAGGGACGGCATCTAAAGGCATTCTACATACGTTATATACAAAAGGGAGGACGTCTACATACAATATTGATCAAAATGAGGACATCTACATACATCTGGGACCAAGGGGAGGGCATCCAGATATATTATAAATTAAGAGGAGGCCATGTTATACATACATCGTAGATGGAGGGGGGGGGGGTGTATACATACATTATTAATAAAGAGGAGAGGCTCTAAATATGTTATTGAAGAAGGAAGGACAGATACATTCGATGTAGATCACGGGGGGCTGGTACAAACTATGTACATTATAGATCAATTGGAAGGCATATACGTACATTATACATAACTACAAGGGCTGTAACAGATCAATGGGAGGGAGTATGTATTATAGTTGTTTAGAACTGTAAGAGGTGTCACAGATCAGTAAGATTCACATTATAGGACAGTTTCTCACAACTAGGAAATATGATAAAGACAAACTATATATCCAGTTGCCAATTGTTTCTATTGTTTTTTAATATGTGGACTAACTTGATGGGCCTTTACGACTTGAGCCCCATCAACCCCATCAGAAAAAGTCAACTGAATAAGAGAAGGAAGAGCATAAGTTAATAACTCAATTTCAATAAGTCAGGGACCGTGGAGCTTTGGATTGGGGTGGGCTATAGCCCAACTAATAATTTTGCAGAGTATGTACTTCTTGAAAAAACTTATATGGATTGATAGAAGAAATGCATTTTTGGGAGTCTTAGGCGTTTGAAATTTCAAACTTTCTCCCCCCCCCCCCTATAAATCTAGCACCTTCTGCACTCGTACCCTCGCACTTGGCTCAGGCTTCACCTCACCAATGCCAAATGTACTCCACAGTCCCCCCCTGTAGGCAATCGTAAAAGGTATGAACAAGTTGTGAAGGATGTAACGAAATGTGGAAGTATGAAACAAAAATATTTGCAGGAATAAACAGGTAACATGGCATCAAACCATGCCTTGACTCTTGGGTAGGAAATTGGTAAAGAGCGAAACTGTTAAAATGGATGTCTGTTTTGTCTGGGTATGAAGTGCATGGATCTGATTGTTCTTGCATTGCATACAAACCAACAGTAAGTTAAAAGTGTTGCAACAAATTGCTTCCCAAGAACACTCTTTTGTTACAATTTTTTTTCTAAAAAAGTAAAGCTAATATTAATATTAAGATTTTTGTTAAAAAATAACAGTTAAGATTAATATTAAGAATTGTTGAATGCAGATCCTATTATTGTAATTATTTCAATCAAATATCTGTTAACTCGTGGTTAGTTTCCACTAAATGGTGAAACATAAAAACACCATAAACCCTTTTAGCAGCGTCTGGGGAAGAGGACAAACATGTCAAGGATTTCTCCCAGGGGTTAGTTGGTACTTAAAACTGAAAGAGATTAACCTCTTACAATATTTTCTTTTATAAACAACAGTCAATCTCCGTAAGTATTGAGCCTTATGTGGCTGGGAAAGGGGTTTGAAAGTGGGGTGTTTCTAGAGACTTTATGGTAGTAAACTGTGGTTTTGTGTAAGTAAGCAAACTTTCTGAAAGAGAGAATAGCTTTTGATTACTAATATTCAGTTGTTAAAATTTTCTTCTATCACTATATACATGTGCATATGTATAGGGATTAAATATTGATGGTGATTTTAAGAAGCTAATAGGGGTTGTTATAGAACTCAGCATTACCAACTGCAAAGAGTTATGTGCTGGGTATGAAAGGGGACATGTAAGTACATCAAACTTAAGCATGCAGTTAATGGGGACTCATATTATAAACATTGTTTGCTGAGATTAACAAATATTAAAAACTCATTTAAGCTAATTTTGTTATATTCTAAAAGTTCAAGGCATGCATAATTATTGTATAAAATATAAGTTATAGCATAAAAGCTCTGTTTTGCCCCTTGAGTTCTTATTTTCAACTTGAAGCCTTCCAGGTTAAGGGGGGAGGGGTTTACAACTCAGTGTTGTGTTATGTTCATAAAAAAAGAGCAATTTAAAAAGAACATTTGTAAAAGAGCTAATAAGTCTCAGTTTCAATCTTGCTTTAAAAACAAGAATAAAACTGAGACTCCTAAGATGTTTTTTATCTTGAAACAAGTATTCCATTTGTGTTTTGAAACATTTCACAGGGAAACAGAAGCTGTAGGAGCAGAAGAATAAAATAAACCACCGGTTTGTTAATTTTACTCACTGTCTCTTTTGAAGGGAAGGGTCTTAAAGGGAAGGAGGGCTGGGGCTTGTTCAAGCTATGGCTTTCTAAAGGTGAAGGACTTAATCAATAGAATGAGGGATAAAAAGAGCTTTTAATACTTATAACAGTGTGCTAAAACACAAAAATTGATGAGTTTCATGCAGAAATATCTATTTGAAACTACAATAACTGTTATCAATGTATTCTATTTGTTACAATGTGCTACAAGAAATTATTCCTGTTGTGTGCACTGAGAAACATATGATTGCTCTGACAGTTTATTGCAGCTATCACAAAGCCATTTTTAATGTTATATCTATGTTATTTAGTATTTGTAAATAAAAGTAGCTCCATTCAGAGGTATCATTAAACAGTTACAGGCACTTGGTAAGTTTATACTTAATCACTACCTGTTGTTAAGTAGTTAATAGATATAAAACACTTGACTACTTGATTTATGGCTAACAGTGAGTTATTACTAGCACGGCAGAAACTTCTATTGAGTTGCTTCACTGTCTAATGTTATCTAGTGTATTAAAGTTTAATTATGGCCCAAGAAAAAAGTAAGTTTGCTTCCCTTTTTCAAACCTCAGTCTACAGAGATATGGAAAATGTATGACATTATTCAACATAAAACAAATATGTTCAGTACTTTGCGCATTTTTTCCCAGTCTTTTTTGCCTTGAAGCTTGATATTGACTTTGGCCAGGTAGTCAATTAGTAGCATTATTGTAGAGGAGAACTTCCCTTAGAAGCTCTCATCAGCCCAAGAAACATGCTCAAAAAAGTTAATAATGGTTATGAATTAGGGTTGGATCTTCACAAAAAGGATAGTGCACTTTTGGCAGCTACATGGAGATCCATTTATCAAGCTCAGCTTTCATCAACTCTTATCATTTACTTAAATGTCTTCAGTATTAAAACATGCTGTTAGTATTTTCTTGACACAGACTAACAATAGTATTAACCATAATAAACCCTGATAATATCCATAGCCATAAAACTCTTCTCTCTGTTCACTATCTCAATCATAAGTATAACTATTTTAGCCCTTTCAGTAAATCAAAATTCAATATTTTATGCATATTTCTACAGCTCCACATATTTGCTTACCGGGTCCAAGGGCCCCATTTATATATTTTGATGATGGGGAGGTCTGCAAGATTTTTTTGTGTCTAAAATTTTGGTCAAAGGAACTTTTTTGGTTTTTTGGGTCTACGGAAAAGGCCAGGATTTTTTTGCGTCTCGAATAAAAGGCAGGAATATTTATGGGTATTGTATTTTTCTTCATTTCAAATCAAAAATAACATAACTGCAATTTGCTGGGCATGCTAAGGAAAAGTAGAGAATTTTTTGGTAGACAAACTCTGAAGTTGGGATTTTTTGGGTATAAAATAAGAACCTCTGCCAGACTCCCCCCCTCCCGCCCCAACTACCTTGCAGCTAAATATGTGAGTGGAGCCCCTGGGAACTGCATACTACACTCCTACACTTTCTCTTCTCTTCACATTCTACTCAACAGTGCAGCAGTCCACATTTCCAACCCTTTACTCTTGTTTAACCCCTTATCTCACTCCACTGTTCTCACCAGTGTATATCACGGTCTCACACCCTCCCCCCCAACTTGACTTTACTCACACTATATATTCTTCTGAACTTCTTCTCCAGTCATGAATTTATTGAATAGTTTTCTCATCTTTGACTCTTCTTTTTCCATCCTACTTCAACCAATAGTGTAACCACACTTTCTACCCTCCCCTCCTCTCTTTTCTCTCTTTTCCACTTTTTTTTTCATTCTACTTCAACCAAAATTGTACCCACACTTTCCACCCTCCCTCCTTCTATCTTTTCATTTCTCCTCTTTTCTTTTTTCATCCTATTTCACTCAACAATGTACCCACACTTTCCACCCTCC
>JAOBRD020407908.1:0-36462 GCA_027575215.2 Hydrozoanthus sils | reverse complement strand
GTCATCGGTGTGTTGGAACAGATATTCGAGTAAAATTTATAGAAAAGTCTGTGTGGTCCTTCGCCTATCCCGCTACACTTGCTGAGCAAAAGATCTGAATTATTCAGTAAAATATACTGTCACTTGAACAAATTCCAGGCTTGTACTTTTAAAACTCCTTACCCTCTAACTTTTTAGTCTGATAATTGATGTAGTGCATGAAAAAATGATGCTATCGTTTTTATAGCTTAATAAAATGATTCTATCCAGTCATTTTAAGCTTTTAACATTAACTTAATATTTTTGCTCTTCTTCTTTTAGTATAGAGTTCTTTTTACCAAGTGGGTTAGTTACGATTTTGTTTTATCATTATTATTATTATTATTATCATCATTATTATTATTATTATTATTATTATTATTATCATTATTATTATCAGCAGTAGTAGTAATATCACTATTAATACAATAATTAAATTGCTATTTTTTTCATCATGAAAGCATACTTGAACAAAGCTATCCATATATATTTTATAACTAGAAACCACCAGAAAAGTATGGAACAAAACATATAATAATATACCTGTAAACTATTCTTTGCGAATGTAGATGGATTAGACCACACATAACTTCTGCTGCATAAAACACGGCTCGTTCTTCTTCAAAGCCTGGATTACCCATATTGTGGATGTGAAACTTTAAATCACCTCCATTCATTAGCGTTAACACCATACACAGTGCATCCTTGGTTTCATATGCATATGCTAAACTAACCTGAAACATAAATAAACATTTGATAAATTTAGACAGACATCAATCCAAAGACTCTAATGGTGTTCTGAAGAGATTGTTAACAACAGTTAGTTGAGTTTTCTGCTCCATTTTGAAATAGAGACAGCCATTTATCACAAAATACAAGTTTAACAGACATTTATTGGAGAGTGGTTATTCTTTTTATCTTTCTTACCAGGCTTTGAAAAGAATTCTTTAAAACACTGATTTTGTTATTCGTAAAGAAATAAACAGAGATCTTACCCTATTTTGGGGGCTAAAACTTTTATTGTGCCAATCATTTCAGTGTTCACATTGCCTAACATCATATTTCGTAATGTTGCCTATAAGTTTATACGTACAATTGTTTGGATAATCCTTCTCAACCCATATCACTTAGTATTCATGTTTTATCTAAAAAAAGGGCAAGGTTGTATGAAGTCTAACATACGAAAATAAAAAATCAGAACACTGCTTTTGTCAGGGGCAAACCAACAGCATATTGAGGAGTCAAGTGCAAGAATGATGTAAGTGACTTTGTATGAAATGGTAAATTCTCCCAATGGTTATGAAGAGATAATAGGGATGATGTAGGGAGAAATAACAACTTCATCAAGTCACTTACATCGTTTTTGCACTAGACCCTTCTATTGTTGTTGTTGTTGTATACTTTTTACCTATAGTCTAAATTTTCTTTAAAAATGAGGGAGAGTGCAAGATCAAGCAACAATGTGTAAGTCTCTTGCAAAATGCGAGAGTTGGCATCTCTGAATAACTCACTATTGCCATAAATAATAATATCCAACAATCAATATCTGATACTTACCACAAACCTACTATCTATCTTTTCTAGAAGTTGTTTCTCATTTAATGCCATTGCCTCTCCTTTTCTTCTTTTTATTCTTTTCTTTTCCAGTTTTTTCATTGCATACATTTTACCACTAATTTTACTTTGACAGGCACAGACCTGATGAAAAAAATGTACCACAATTATTCATATAGACGTTTGCAACTTGGTTAATATGTAAAGATGGAAAGAAAGGCTCCTCAAACTGAAGTGATCAGAGAAAATTTCTGAGTCACTGACAGAATTGAAACTGCAACCCTATGATTACCACCATCAGATATTCTACCTGCTGGGCTATAAAATGTAGAGCTCCACAAATAGTCTATTGGACATATCGAGCAAGCAGATGCAAGATGTATACATATTCAGCCGGAATAGCAAGAACTTATCTGTGTCTCAGCTCCCCATGTGAGTCTCTGTAGCTCTGTTGGTAAATTTTTTCTGATCACTTTAACTTAAAGAGCCCTTTCTTTCTGTGTACCACAATTATTGTTCCTCAAGGATTACGCTTGATGTGCTCACTTACACAGCACTCAAAGTTTCTCCTCACAAAAAAATAAGCTTCAAGTTATTATTCAAGTTGTTATAAAAGCCCCGTTTTTCAAGAAAATCCCCAGTTTAACAGAGAAAGTCTAAATCCAGAGAAGTATTAATTTTAAATTGGTAAACAAACCATTTGCAATGAATGATATATTAACCTGTATCAACAGAAAAACTTATATATCTTTGTGTAATATAACAACTATGCTCTTAAGTGTATGGCTTTGCTCAACTTCTAAGATGATGGAAATTCGTGGTTATTAACACCAATGGATCCTTTCTGACATTGAGCTTTATGTGTTACTCTACCCTGCATTGAGAAAAACTTAATTTATAGAATAAGACTTTTATCAAAGACTGGAAGATGCCTTCACTGAAAGATTAGGTGTAAGTCTTGTGCTTGCATTTAAGCTTTATGGAAGATCCATTTACCTCACCAAAACCTCCTTTACCGAGTACCCTGTAGTGTCTAAAGGTCTTCTTGGTAACCCGTTGCCTACAAGAAAATTAAGACAAACAGACACTAATGAACATAACAACAAGATGTACCTGGAGTTTTAACAACTCTTGCAATAGAAGTATCTAGTGCAAAACCAAAGTACACGTCTGGTGACTTTTGATGAAGTTGTCAACTCTCCTTACACTATCCTTATTATCTCTTCACAACTGTTAGGAGAATTTAGCATTTCATACAAAGTCACTTATAAAGCTCTTTGATTCTTCAAGCAGAATCTCGAATTTACAGACAATTAACAAATCACAGGTTAGCCCCCTGCATAAACTCAGTGGTACTCATGTTCAGGTTAGTTGACTGAAACAAGTCGGGAAAAGTGTCTTACTCAGAGTGGGAATAATCAGAGTTTCACTGATGTAGCTGATGATGCTGTAAACCAGCAATCTCTGATTAGTTCCCCTTTTCAAGGGCAAAGCATGTGCATATCCCACCATTTGGCGGGCCACAGGTTTTACAAATAAGAGGGTTCCCAGTATATAAAGTCCTTTTCTTTCTTTTTAAGATGTTTTGATAAAGAGTAACAGTTTTTATTTTCCAATTTATTGTTAGGGCCACAGGATTCGGTGATGTTTGTTCAAACAAAGACCCGCCAACATACTGCACATGATGGTAAAAATAACTTATATAGGTGCCAATGCTACCTAACAATGACCACTGGCTACCAGATATTTAGACAATATTGCCAGCTGGCTACTAAGTAAGGTAAGGAACCTTTGCGACTGATCAACAGAGTACCCATTACTTTAGGAGTTTCTAACTTACTTAACAACCAGGGATAGAGAAATCTTGAGAAAAAGTCTTGAACAATCTTTGATTAAGTAGTATTGACCAACAATTTGCTTTTATCCAGCGAATAGCTTATCTGGCCTTTGTACAACGTAAAAGTAAAGTTAATTTCAAGCCTTACAAGGCCTCACTCAAATTTGTATATTTGATTTTTTTTGTTTTCTGTTTTCCAAAGGTAAATAACCCATCAACTGACACTTTAATTTTGTGTAACACTACTAATAATACAGACTTTAAACTAATCTGTTTCATTATATCTTACTATAAGGCAAGCTTTGATGGCAAGGGTTGATCAGTTTAGGTTGGACAAAACAGCAAAAAAATTGTACATAAATACCAAAATAAACCAGTAATGATTAAAAAGGAAGCATCACAATATCATAGCCATTCAAATGACTTTTGGGATGCATAGAGATCAGAGGTAACTCCAAAAGTTGTAGATAAGAATATTCACGAAGTGTGTGCAGCCATGAGCGGCACTTACAAAGTCATTTAGAGTAAACTTATAAGTCTACCTTTCCAGCCATTTCCACTGAAGGTACCTCCAAAAATACATGGTCTCTTTATACTCGTGAAATGGTTCTAAACCAACATAGTCACTCACTTCCCTGTAAAATACAGATGTAAGATTTATTCTGTACATGGCACTGAAACTTTACCTTCCAGTTTGTTAGAAAGTTTTTTGAAAAAGAAAATAATTTTGTTTATTTCATTAAAATAACTCTTTTGGTTGCTTATATATTAAGGTTTTCATACAAAAAATAGCAAAAATTTGTGATAACAAAGTTTGGAATCCAGTGGGATAAATTACAATTATTAAAAACAATTATTTATTGAAATACCAGATCACTGATCTAGAATTTTGCACTATAAGACTTGTAAACACAAACACGTGATATAGACTCAAGGTAACAGTTGATTTGTAATTTATCCCATTGGATTTCTGACTTATTTTAATGAAATAATCGACATTTTTCTTCTATTTTAAAAACCTTTCTAACAGCCTAAGTTCCATAATTCTGATAATATACACTTTAAACACTGGGTCGAAAAGCCGTTACATATCTTAACAATGAAGATGATAGTCTTTATTTGTCCTTTAAACAAACATCAAAGGTTTACAAAGGGTAAAAATAAATAAAGATTAACTTATATACAAAATACAATAATTGAAGCTACTAATTTAAAATATTAGTACATGTAAAAAAATAAACATTTGTACAAATGGCGCTACTGGTTAAAAAGACATCGGTTAATGAAACATTTTTTAAATCTTTCAGTTTTATTTTGGGTAACATAAAATCATGAGGTCTTTTTTGAAGGCTACACTTTCTTTTAGATGGCAAAAGATCATTCAATAGATGTCCACTGACACTGAGCATGTTGCTCCACATCCCCAAATCTTTGTCATGGATAATCCGCCGAATGGGAATGACATAATGTACCCAAACTTAAGAGCTTTCTTCCGTAATCTATCTATTTGATTAAGATATTTAGTATATGATGCTAATGCCAAAACTCTTATACAATAATCAAAAATGGACATAATTAGTGTTTTAAGGAGAAAATGTAATTCATGTGTGGAGTAGCCATTAGCTTAACAATGAACGGTTTGCATTGCTTAAAAATACTCCTCAGAATTTTTCAAACATGTTAACTACAAATTTTTAAGCAAAGGCAGTTAATAGATCATAGAAACCTAACCCTGGGATGTCTAGTTGAACAACTGGGCCCAGATCTAAACTGTAGGGGGCATAATGGGCACGTGTGAGTTCTGACCCTTGCCAGCACAGTGTTGTACCCTTAACTCCTACAGTCTTTTGTGAACAACTAAATTCCCTTTAAGTACAGTTACAATAGAAAGCATGCTCATACAGGATTCTCTGTATTAAGTCCAACCTGTGGTCAAAATTAATTTAAAACAGGAAACTATAACTTATTTTCATATGCACATCACTTTTTTATTTTTTGGGACCAGGAACTGGTCCCCAGACACTACTAGTCTTGTTATTGTTGTTGCTGTTGTTGTTTAGGGGCAATGTTTCTTGTAAGGCTAAGTCAGTTCGCATCATGTCGCAATAAAACCTCCCACAAGGGCTCTAAGGAATATTCCTCATTGATTGACGGAGTTAGATTTTTTATTTCTGGATTTTTAGAGAATTTACGAGCATTTTTAGACTGCACCGTTCGGCAGTATTCAAAATTAATATGCATAGCCAAAGCTGACTAAAAGAACTAAAGCTCCGCCAGTTGGCATCATATCACGATAAAACTTCTCACAATGACCCTAAGGGATATTCCCCATCGATTGACAGAGTTAGATTTTTGATTTTTGGATTTTTAGAGAATTTACAAGCATTTTTTGATTGTGCCATTTGGCAGTATTCAAAATTAACATGCATAGCTGAAGCCAACCAAAAGAAATAAAGCTCCATCAGTTCGCATCATATCGCGATAAAACTTCCCACAACGACCCTAAGGGATATTCCCCATCGATTGACGGAGTTAGATTTTCCATTTCTGGATTTTTAGAGAATTTATGAGCAATTTCAGATTATGCCGTAAACATTGCAATTCACAGTATTCAAAGCCGAGGCCGACTAAAAGAACTAAAGCTCTGCCAGTTGGCTTCATATCGCCATAAATGTTTGCACAGTGGTAATAAGCAGAAATCTCTATTGACTGACTGAGTTAGACTTACATTTTTTATTCTTGAGGGACTCTACGAGCAATTCTTGATTGTATCATTCAACACAAATCTTTTCTTATTATTATTCATTGAGAGAAATCATGTTAAAACATTGTTATGCATTTTCTTTGTTTTCAACAATAATGACTAATGACTAATGTGATCGTGATCCACTGTCAGACTTGAGCTACCTTTGCGAATAAACAAAGCATACAATTTTTCGTCAGATACGATGACTCAAGTGCACATGCACTATACAGCTAATATCGCAACTGCAGTTAAATTATGTAAGACGGTCGACGAAGTAAGAATCAGCGTACAGTATATAGGAAAGAGTTAAAAGCCGTCAAATAAAATGTATGTGTGAGGAAATAACCAAAGTACAGGGTGTATATTTCAAACTAAAGTAGCCTGTAGCCTTTGTTGTTATCCACCAAATAAAATAAGTAAACCAAACTATGTTTGAAGAGTAATTCTAGTTGTCCATTACACACTGTAAATATATTGTGATGTACCAGTTCCTGGTCCCGTAGTACAGTTGTACTTGTTTAAAAGTCAAAAACTGCCACCTGGTTAGCCTAGTTGGTAAGGTGCCAGTCTGTTGTGTGCAAGGCTCAGGGTTTGATTCCTGGTGCGAGACCTTCACTCATGGTCATAAAATAATTGAGGAGAAGGTGAACAGTTAGACCTTCACATCTTCTCAGATAAGAACCTTTAGCTTGTAGGCTCTCCGAGTCCAAGAATTGGGTAACTTGTAAAACCTGTTGGGTTTTCCGACTGCCCGAGAGTGAAGCTAAATAAAAAAAAGGAATTTTACACCCACTACTGGCAGCTACCTTCAACCAAACAGCAGGCCCAGAATTCCACTGGTTGCCAGTTTCTACCGAAAGCCCTGCTGACTAGTGCTGCAATGGTAAAATTCAGCTTATTAACTACACTGACCTGATAGAATCAGAAAAAAATTCTGGTTTAAAATCTTCATCAGCTGATCTTGAAACTAGGCTGTATGTTTTTTCTGCAACCTCCTCACTCACTCCATCCACCCGGGAATCCTACAGAGCAAAAATTGCCATTCATAACAAAAAATACCAGTTGCTGAGAACAGGGTACAGAGCAACCCCGATATAATGAAGTGCCACGGGACCAGACAATTTACTTCATTATAACGAGGATTCATAATAAACAAAACCCTGATATAACAAGTTACTGATAAACACAAAATCTTTGTTGTGCAGAGGTTTTGGTAACTGACAAAAAATTACAAAGACACAGTCATATTTGCTAGACCACCCTAACTCCAGTAATTATATGACAAAACATATATACAAGCAGTAAAACAGAGGTTGTTTCAAGACTAAAAACTTCCAATTCAGTATTTCAAGATACTTGTACTCGTTTTCTGAACTTTCAGGGCTCCATACTGTGAGTAAATCACTCACAAATTATGTACTAAGTAAATTTTACTCCCGGCGAGAAAAAGACACAAAACACTCACCAGTCAGCGAGTAGTTGTTACCTTAAAATCCTTATTTTTCTTAAATCTTAAACCCCTCCTTTTTCTGTCAGTATGGTATGTAACCATCAGTTTAAAATAATCTTTTTTTTAAATGATTTTTGTGGCCACTCTCATCAAGGATTCATTCCCATGAAATTTTCACATGATTATCATTTGTTTCCATGAGCCCTCACAGGCCTAGGTCAGTGTTTTCAAGGTATAAACGACATTTACTTTGTGTATGCAAAATGTAGTATATCTGGAGCACATGGCTACTTGCAATTTGCGTCAGGAGGTTAACGAAAGCAGTCAAGACACATATAATATCAAATTTTTTGGTGGTTTGGTGGTCAAAGCACATCAAGGCCAAGTGATGCGAAAAATAAAAAAGATGGCAAAGAAATGGTTGCAAAAAAAAACAGAAAGAAAGCTCTGTGAAAATATTGTCACGTACAATATGAGGGTTTAACATTGACTTACTCAACAGTCAGAACAGTAGCACTAAGTGCCTGCTCTTAGGTGATTGTTGTCAAAATGGTTAAATAAAAGCAAATGCTAAAGTTATACCTTATTAAATATCTGTTTGTTAGTTTATTTTAATAGTAAAAAAACACTGATACTATGTGGCGACTAACATGCCTTGGCTAGCTAGTAAAGTTTTTCTCTTATTAGCCAAAACCCATTCGTTACAATTTTGACTGCTACTCGAGTTTTTAGCTATTTTAACAATGCATAATGCCCCTAATCATATGAAAATATTCTTGGAAAAAACAGAAATTTATGAAAACAGCAAATGTTTGTTTTCAATAGTACAAACAGTTTGTTAAATCCTTTTCAATTATTATGAAGGAAGTGCACGTACAAAAAATACCATTGGCAAAACAAAAGAACTGAAAAAACCCACAGCTAAAGCAGCACAATTAAAGAAAAATGAACCTGATACAGACTTTGACATTTTTCTTTGCCTTGCAAACTTTTTTTGTGTTCAACTACTGAAGTGCCTGAAAGTTTATGCGCATAACAACAATTATCCCTCCTACAATGACATGTAAAATGAAACTAGGTGTTATAGCATTAAGAAAGAAGGATTATATTTTTTTAAATATTTGCAACTCCTGATATTGCTTTTCCAAACTGCTACAAGGTATTGCCTTATTAATTCTAACTGTTTATTTATTCACTTCATCAAGTCTGTACCATGCAATAAGTCATATTTCAACAAAAATCATGGGCAGTCCATATACCATGGTTTTCACACAAAACTGTCGAAATAAATCTTAAACTTAAAACAACCAAATTTGAAATTTGAAAATTTGTTCAAAGGTTTGCAAAACTACATTTGAGCACACCCAAGTATTATTAAAAAAGTTTTCAACACAAATACAAATATAAAACATAGTCAGTGGGTAACTAGTTTTATATTTATAAGGCAATGGAAGACCCTAATTTCTCTGGGTAATTAACATAAGGCAATATGAAGTCTACAATAATTATGATATGCCACACTAACTTTAGACATTGACAATTTAGAGTAGGAACTATCTAAAAAACCGTGACAAATTTCGATTGCCGAAGTACAATATCGATTTGGTTCGACCACTCTGAGCTGTTTTAAATAATGAACTTAATAGGCGAAAATGAAAGCGCATTGTGCTTTTTAAATGGCAAAATTTGCAATAACAGTTTGCATAGAAGAGTCAAACTTTTTACGAAGCCTATTTTATTGGTTTAACTTTTAAAATGGTTGGAAATAAGGCTATAACTCAGTGCAACAATTTTTTTTGGATTAAATTTTTACTGCTAAGGAACAGCGTAAAGATTGTACAAAAAAATTGTAGCTTGGAGACATAAACGAGCAAATTGTCACACACTATATACATTATAAATCACGGAACGTTGGCCACAGAAAAAAATGCTTGGGAAACATGTACATATGCATGCCAAAATGCAAAATGTACTTTTTAGTAACTTTATTTCGAGAAGAGAAAAGTTCGATCTTTCCATGGAAAATAGTTGCGTGCTACCAAGACAAAGTTTTATTTGGTTAAATATAATCGAAATTTTTTCTGCATCGCAAAAATGTAGGTTAAATGATTTTGAAATCGCTGTAAACCTTTTTACAGCAAAAAACAACTGGGATCATTTTGGACAGATTAATGATTGACTGATATATGTTCATAAGCCAAACGATAAAATTTCGAAGGAATTCTGAAGATATCAGTTGGTTATATGCTTGCAACCGAATGAAAAAAACACTCTGCGCGAAGGACACGTTAATGTTTCCGTCCGAAAACAACACAACACCGTGAAAGCACGAAATAGCGTCTCGAACTGTAGAAAAAATAACAAGCTCAATTTGATAAATAAGGTAGGGAAAATGAAAAGAGATAACAATATTCTGGATATTATCACATTATTCGTAATAAGACCACGACTTAGCAACCACGACATATAAAACATTTTAGAATCATCTTGTAGAGTCTGTGCATAGAATAAAATATCATGGGGGTCCACTTCAAACGTACAAGCCATTTAAAACTTAAAGAAAATCGATCTTCAACACTCTAACAGCTTCTTACTCTCTAATAAATGTAGTTTTGTCAGAAGCTCCAACATCACGAACGCTGTTACAGCAAAATACACTCACCGCTTCCTGCAAATATTTGCGGACAATTTCTCTAGCAAGCTTCGGTCGTTCTTCCGCACTAGCCTTCGTGTAGTCATCCTATAAAGCCAATAAACATGGATAATTACACGCTTTGAGTGAGACAGTTACCAACCATACGTCACAATGAATTTTAGTGAACAGCTTTTCTTGAGGAATGCACGAAAACTCACCGTTTCCAACAGGAAATCTAATGCCCGCTTCAGTAACGAGTTGTTAGCGCAGAATTGGTGAAACAACTTGCGTCCAATCGGCTCCTTGTTGCAAATTCGATCAAAGCTAAGATTAACTGTAAAAGAAAAACCCCAAAGCCATGAAATAAGTAAATGATGACTAATCACTTTAAAACTAACAGACACTGTCAAAAAGATTGCTCGAATCATGTAAGCTAGACCGCTACAAACTCAGCGAAGGAAGCCAGAAATGATTTGCTTACTTTCATTTCGGAGGTAGAGACACTGCGACTTATGCGGAAATTTCAACAGTTCCTTCCATTTCTTGCTTCGTCCTTTGTTTTTACCTATTACAGAATACAATAGCAAACTGTGATTACGGTGGCGAAGGTTTGAAAACGCGAACTTTTGGTACAAATCACCATACGCCGCAAACCACTACTGTTATGTTAGGCAAGAAAACTTCACACTTCGCGGCACGACTTGGTCGAAACGACACGAACGACCAAAATCAGCATAATTTCAAACCTAGATGCCAATTCTTACTTACTCTCTCTAGCTTTTAGATAGACTGTGTTTGCTACAATATTCTCTAGTTCCATAACTTGTGATAAATCAAAAGGAAATGAGCTCGATTGCTCCAAATCCACCCACAAGATGGCTGGCAGGCCCAAACACAGGGCACGAATTTGATTGGCTGAAAGTCGATATTCTTTTCCAATCACCGGCACGCCAAGAACCTTATCGATCGATTTTCTCGGTGACTAGTCGAGTGCTCAAAATCATCAAGTCTTTTACAGTTTTTCATGTTATTTTTAACTCTAATTGCCCATCCTCAACTCAAGTTCCAGTTTATTGTTTGTCCGGATGACGACCGATAAGGCACTGCAAGCAATCTGTTTGTTGCTGCAAGATGTTGTTTGAAGAAGGGCCTAACGCGAAGAAAGGAAAAATTAATTTTTTTGTCATTTTAGCGGGGGAGGAAATTAAAGGTTGGAAACTCGTGTACAACTGTGTATGTCAGCTTTCTGGCCAGGTTGGGTGCAAAAAATTTGCATAGAGTTCTTTATCTTGACTTCAAAAACTGCAATAAAATGAATAAAATATCAATTAACATATTCAGCGGAGTCTCTCCCTCATAGTCTGAGGACGATTAGCTGTGATTGACGAATAATGCTTCTTTTCAACTGCAAAGCAGGGAGCGATATGACCTTTAAACCAAATAAGTGTGCTGTGCAGCCTCAAGTCAAATCATATTCTCACATCTTCATTCGCTAACTCTCAAATTTCGAAAAGTGCGTGTCTCATAGACAATTTTAAACAAAATGTTTTGGTTGCTATAATAAATTAAATGATAGACCAAACTTGACATAGGCAATGCTTCAAGTCAAATATTCCGTCATAAGAAAAAGACGGAAATGCGAGTAAAATTTAGACGAGGAAGATATGTAACAATATTATATTTTCTTTTATGTGGTTGCACGGTATCAAAGTTAGTAAGTTCAAGCTTCATATTTTTAGAAAATTTTGCTCTATACCCAATTCTGCGCTTTTGTTTTGTTTCTGAATACATGTTTATTATGTCAGCAAGATTTTAAATATCATCAATTACAATTTTCATATATACATATAATTTGCCCTTTTTGTTTTCAACGCTTGCAGCTATAATGTCAAATTTCGGAAGCATATATTTAGTTTACTAATAGCCATTGTTTAAGAAAGCATTATTCCAAACAAGGCGTTTGTATTTAACAACTTGTGTCATTGTCGGTAAAAAGTTATAAGTTCTACGCAAATCCCGATATCTCACCCTCCCACGCAAACTTGACGTTTCAATTGCAAATTCACATTAAGAACATAGTGGTGTAGTCGGCTTCACGCCTGTAGGCACTGCTTTTCAATTTGAGCATTATAAAAATTAAAAAAAGAAATGACATAAAAGAAACAAGGAAGCTAACAAAAAATAAAAAAGTGATCATTTTGCCGTTGTTTCAAATTAAATACCTCCCAAATGGTTTCATTAGCATTCTTGTTTGTCGTAATCTTCACAGACTCGTTGTATTTCGTTCGTCACAAGGCTTTAGAGTTTTATCGTCTTTATCGCTTGTTATGACTCTTACTCCTTTTGTTTTTGTTTTCTGTTTTGCTTTAGTTTAGCGAATGGAACCTTAGTTAACAGCAAAGGTTCGAACCTATTTTTCTTTTTCGCCTTTCCCTCTTTTCTTTAAAAATTAAAAACATCACGCGAGATGCTGCTGCATTAAACTGTCACAAGTAAAAAGAACTTTTTAGTAACAGATGGTGCAATGCATGGAGGCAAAACAGCTGTAAATGTAATCCAAAGCGTATGTCAATCAAATTATCACCCGAGCAACCAAGGTTGGTATGCCTGGAGTAAGGGAATCTCAGGGACCGGAAGTTTGGACTGAAAGGGGAGAGCTAGCAAGAGAACAGGAGATCGAGGTGGAGGGGGAGGATGTGAAGAGAACACGCATTTAAAAATCCAGTGTTAAATGTTTGGAGGCAAAACCTAAAAACTTTTGAGAGTTAGTTCTACGAGTTGATTTTAATTAAATAAAAGAGAATCAGAATTGCAAAGGAAGCTAACTAGTTGAGGTGCTCAATTCCATGTTTGAACGCGAAGAAGAATTATAAATCTTCTGAACAGAAAAGGGTAATAACAAAAAGACACAGCATAGAAAATAGAAAAAAAGACTCCAGACAGTATTCTAGCTTGTCTTGGAAGAAACTGAAGAAACTTGAGACTTTTTATTTTGGTTATGAATTAAGTTGCACATTGGTTTGATCCAGGTGTCCACGGGGGGCTTGAACTGCGAACCTTAGTTTAAGTTTAGAACGGCAGTGGTAGTTATGCAATATTTTAAGAATCTAAGTTCGTTTGCAAAAAAAAAAACACAAGTTAGAACTTAATCGTGGTCATGGAGGCACAATTGTAAGGCGGAAGTCTAGAGTGACTACAGTCGTAACGCTAACACTTATGGGACCAGAATTTGGCCTACGAATAGACTTGGAAAGAACGCAGCAGTACGCATCGCATAAAGTGGTTTGTATAGTGGCTTGAACTTATAAATTTAGCTTTTTTAGGTACTATAGAATACCTGCAAATACATAATATCATACATTATATATCGTGTTAACTGAATTCTGGAAAATAACTGCAATGATACATAATTCTAAAATATTGTTTCGTGCTTTAGAATTCTAGCAGCCACGTACAAGCATCAGTAATAATTTGGGATATCTCTAAATCAAAATGCTATAAAGCCAAAAATTTGCAACAAAACTCATATCTATTTCCGAAGAAAGTTGAAAGATCTAGAGAAGTACGTAGACATAGTGACGCACAGTAACAATTATAGAACTTGGCAAAATGTTTGATCATCTCCCAAAATCCATTGCCCGTGTAGGCTCAAGGAAGTTATGATATTGATATCATTTGAAGAAAGGCGGCGGATTTTAAAAGTAAAATGTTTGCAAACAAACCCTTTCGAAACGCAAACCCCCTTAAGATTCGAAACAACGAAACTTTTGTCTCAACCGCAGCCACCACCCAATCAATTTTAGACTCATTGATATAAAAAAACATCCTGACACTCCATTTTTGGGAAGTTCGCTGTAATTTGCATGTAGCGCTTTTTTCTTTACTGAGAACCAGTAAATTTAGCCCAGGCTCATATTCTTTTTAGCCTTAAATTGTTCTTAATTTGTTCTAGCTTATTTCTATATGGGTTCAAATCGAAGAAAAACTATTAGGTAATGCAATACATGTATTAGAAAATGAATTCAATCAATTCATCCCCACGGAATAAACGTGGATTCCGGCCGGGTCGTTTTCCCGCGACTATTTCCAGTGATTATATGAACTGCGAATCATACGCATCTCTTATTCATTCTGTACTGTTCAGTTATAAAAGATGGAAACTCAGTTTTCGCAGAGGGTCTTGAGTTTTACTCATTCGAATAAATCTCGCATTTTTCGCAGATTTCGCAGAGGGTCTTGAGTTTTTCGTGCAGTGTTTGCAAAATTAATATTTGCAGTTTTCGTAGTTTTCGCAGTTGCTGGCATTCCTGGATATAAAAGAAAGTTTGGTCAATTTGAACCTCGTCGTTCTTATAAAGTTGATCTTGAACGAAAAAGCTTTTAACGAGATCCCAACTGCCCGTTTACACGCAAGTTGGTTTCTAGTCTTTGTTATAGTTAGCTATATGGAAACCGCCAGTTCCTGCCGACTTGTTTGCGTATCACGTACGAACCCATTCTTTGAAGCAGATTCACTACTTCATGATGGGAAACCGATAGATTTTTTTGTCCTTTCGTCTTTCTCTTTCGACAGTCTGATAAACTTCCGCAGACGTGCATGCCTACACATGTTTAGACTATGAATGGCGTCGAGTCTGTTTTTACACTGCTCTTTTAAAAATGATCCCAATTTCTATATATTTTCGACAAAATCTGTCATAACTTAAAAAAAAAAGACTGGGATTACATGCTTTTTATAAGAAAAAAAATTATAAGAACAACGAAGCTATGTGATTGGCCAAATTTTAAAATCAACTTTAGAACAAGCTAAGGCTCTGGCTCAATAGCTATTTTTTCCAAACTTTACTAAGCTTCGATCTTTAACTGAACAATACAGAATGAATAAGAAATGCTTCGCTGTTTATGATGACTGGAAATCGTCCCCGGAAAATAACCCGACCATTGCATTTATCGCAATACCTTAAGGCTTAGTTTTTCTTCGATTTAAACACACATAGAAATAAGAACAATTTGACAAAAACCTTTGGCTCAAATCGCCAAACAAAAAACTACCCTTGGCCAAATGTACTGATTCTTATAAAAAAAGAAGCGTTTAACCGTAAAAAACCACAAGGAAAAAAAAATCACATTTTGTTGTACACGGCTTAACATCAGACGGAAGCGAAATCAAAATTTGATTTGTATTATTCTTTTTATTAATTGAAAAAGCTGCTTAGTACTTTTTATTGATAAAACAACGTCATATTTCGTTTTTTCTCGTAACAGGGGGCTTAGATTGAATAAATGTCGATTAATTAAATTTGGTTTGCTTAATTTTACTTTGATGAGCTGTTAAAGTGTTATCAATTATTTAAAACATCTGCTTGACGTGTACATTTCAACTGATCAATACTTTTACGAATTGTTTTAATTCAGATTTAAACGAGGACCAAGACAGCTACTCCCATATATCTGACAGCCTTCAAATCTCAAATTTGGACAAAGCGCGGTGTCTTAACTTCTCTCTGAGCAAAAGAAATAAAGAAACTGACTCATAACCGCAACAGCAGTGGCAAAAAGAAACGCAAGTGAACAACTCTTATAAGTTTCGCTCATAAGAACATCGTAACAAGTATCTGGTCGAAACTTCGCGTATTTAATGCTGGTATTTCTTTGCACCACATAGTATATTGTGGGGAATTTCCCGACCCGCCCACAAACGGAGGAAAAGGTGCCCTGGGAACGAGTTTGTTCAGTGTAAAGCATCATAGGGCAGTTAGTGTGTGTGGCGTTATATATAAACACCTATATAATCATTATTATTAATATTATTACATTTTCTTGTTATTATTATTATTGTTATCATTATTATTATTATTATTGTTATTATTATTATTATCATTATTATTATCATTATTATTATTATTATTATTATTATTATTATTATTATCATCATCATTATTAGTACTACTAAAAGCTGAATTTAGATATTCGTGTTCTTTTGATATGTCGGGTTGAGTTTTCCCATACCCAACTCGGTTTTTTTCGGAATCTTTCCCCTTGAAATATAAAATATTCGCTACTAGTATATACCAGCGCGGATAAATGCATTGGCTTAGAAAAGGTAGAAATGAGACAATATTTATCTTCAAAGTTAAGGAGTAGATAATGATGACAATGAATCGAAACAAAATGGCGGACGGAAGTAGTTGCTTCCGTCTATACAACCTTTGTTTTAAAGTTCGGAGCATGAAATGCATCCAAAAAAGCTGCTTCAAAACAAAATTTCATCACGCTCCGCGGTGATTCAATTGATAAAACTAAAAGCATATTTTTTTACGAATCTTTCTCTCAGTCTCGAAAGGATATTTTCTCTAGATTAGCTGTGCTAATTACTGTATATATATACCGAGTTTACTCATAGAGAGTCACACAATGTTTTATTCAAATATGGGTTTTAGTCAGTCAGAGACAAGAAAGAGATGGAAAGTTGCTGAAACAGTACCAGACAGCTCACAGAAATCCCAAGCTTGTAGCAAGTGTAGTTTAATGATTTTAAGTGTTGACAATTTCCCATACGAAGTCTTAATGTAAAATGTTCAACCGAAAATATTGAAAACAAATCGATCGCAAAAACTCTCTCTTAAGCACCTCCAATCCCGCCAAAAATACGCACAAGATACAAATACAAGGTGAACTAAACGTAGGTGAATTTCATTTCCAATATTTTTGTTTTTAAGATTTTAATTAAATTTATAAGGGTTTCGTATTGGAAATAGTCAACATTGAGTGAAATCATTATAACAGACTTGCTACAAGCTTGGGGAGCCTGTGGACAGCTAAGCTGTAAGACGGTGGATTTAAATGTGTATAAGATAAACAGCAGACACTATGAAAAGTGTTTGAACGATTTTTGTTCAAGAGGAAAAGTGTCGTTTATTTCATTAAGATAACTCTTTTGGTTGCTGAGATATTGAGGTTTTTCAGATAAGCGATTTACGAGAGTTGTGACGTCATAGTCAACAATCCGATAAGCTAAATTATAAAAGAACATCTACATGTATGTGCTGTTTTATAATTAAACAATTGTGCGAAGACCGGTTGGGGGGCCTCCCAACTTTTTTGTTTTGGTCGGGGATGCTCGTTGTACCTTTTTGGGATTCTTCAGTATTTGGATTTTTAGTTGTTCTTTAGGAGATTAAATCAGGCAAGTAATTGTGACTGGGTTTGTTTGGTGTGTTTACTGAGGATCTCTATTAATGCTGTTATCTTTAGCTTCATTAAATTGATTGAAATGTTGTCTGCATGTACGCTGGTACCTCTAAGGGTTTTAAATCGACCTGAGCCACGTCCATATTGGTACCTCTTAGGGGTTCCAATGAAATTTTCTGACGGGCATCCCCGACCAAAAAGGTTGGGAGTTCACCCCCCGGGTGAGAAGTTGCAGGCTTGTTGATCTGGTGTTTCAAGAAATAATTGTTATCTATTCTATTCTTTTGGATATCATTGCAAATAAATTTGAAAACCTTTTAAAATATATCAGCAACTGATCTTTTAAAAAATGGTCCGTGACGTCGAAAGCAGAGTTTATTGGATCAGTAATGGCAGAGAATTTGTATTACGAAGAAAACGATTCATCTATCTCAGGGGAGGAGTTAGATGTTGATACTCATATTTTACATGAAAATGGAAAAGCTAACACACAACACAAACTCTGACTACTAAACTCTGCTTACGACGTCACAGACTAGAATAGAATAGAGTAGTTACCAGCCTTCTTATCGCGCGGTCAAAGTGAAACCGGAAGCGATTTTTCGGAACTTTAAACGCAAATTAAACCGGTTACACAAAAAAAGAATTTAATTAACGGTTACAAAATAAAAGAATTTAAGAAAATTAAGAAGGTTCTCCTCTTCATAAAGGTTTTGTCTATCAGTGATTGTCAAGTTTTCATGTTTTCATCTAAATTCAATTTCTTACATAAAAATAATTTGATATTTCCAACAGCTACTATACTTTCTCAAACCAATATCGTCAAGTTCAATTTTCTATAAATTTCACAAAATATGTACTTCCCTTGTTAATGCTTTCTATAGAACTTTATTGAACAATATATACATCCCTAGCCTTGATGTATTCTAATTAAACTTGGACTTTTGAATTTTCATACCTAAGTACGACTGTCACCTTCAAGGCACTTAGTTTAACAAGAGGCCTGTGTTTCGAAAAACGATAAAAAACGTTGCCTAAAGGAAAAAGGCCAATGACAATCTTACAGCGATAATGATCGTTCTTTATAATTAGTAAAATGCAGAGTCAGGAGAAACACCCACAATAACTTGGCCAAAAGCCCGATGAAGCATCCAAAAAATGAAGAAGAAATCGAAGAAGCATCCGCTGCAACTGGGGAAATTCAACTAGGAGAAGAATCAGACAAAGCATTTACAGCAACAAAGGGATGTTCAAATCTAAAGAATCAGCCACAGCAATTAGGTAATAACCCACTTGCTGTGAAGTGGAACAACAGGGCAATAACCACAGAAAGATTCACAGCAACTGAGAGGTGAGTCAAAAGAAGCTTCTACAGCATTTGGCGGATGGATCCAAAATGGCGTCCTTAGCAACGAAGTGAAGAATCTGAAGAAGAATCTACAACATTTACGGGATAGATCTAAAGAAACATCCCCGAAAGTGCATCCTCTGCAATGGCAGAAGGGTCCAAAGAAACTTCCACAGCAGCTTGGCGAAGAACTCAAATTAACATCCACAGCTAAGGAGAGTAAAATAAGAAGGGGAGTCTACAACAAAATCTTAGAAATGGATCAACAGAAGCATCTACATTAAGTGGAAGATAAATGAGAAGCATCCACTGCAAATTGGAGAAGAATTCAAAGTAGCTTCCATAACAACTGGGAGTGGGATCCACTTGAAGAGAACTCCGAAGAAGCATCCACATCAACTTGAAGCAAGCACCCAACTACCATAACACTGAAGAGGTTCCGTTGCCACAGTTTTATGAACTTGGTGGATGACGTGCGATGATAGCTCCTGCTGATTGTGACATATGCAAAGGTGTTACAATACCCGCGAAGGTGGCTTCAACAATGTTAGCACCTCGAAGATTTGCGTTCTGCAAATCACAGCCACCAAGGTTGCAGTTCTAAAATAAGGAAACAGTTTAAGTATGAATACAGTGAATGCAGCAACACATTTTAATATAATACACAGACTCAATATTCTCATTAAAAAGCAATACCATAAACTTTCATTCAAAAATGAGTTTTTAGCCAAGCATAGACCGCAAACGCTGTTTATCACGCGAGAAAACTCGTTCGTCCCATAAGAGGCCGTAAACGATGTTTTCTTATTACAGTAGCGAATTGGTTTATGTGCCCCCAACACGTTGGGTAGCTTTTGATGTAAGTCTCAAAAGACAGTCGTATACAAAAACACAAAAATTAGCCATGATTGTATGTTCGCAGTTATAGAGATGTCAGCGGAATATTACGACGAAAGTCTTGAATACCAAAACTGAAAGAGGTGCAAAGTTACTGAAGCAGTTTCTGACAGTTAAGATGGAAAGCTTTGATAAAATTTTCAGTTGATCCCAGTTTGAATGAACTAAACAGAAGACACCACGGAAATTCACTGGACGATCTTATTTATAAGCTCTGAACGACTGCGGCATAAAAAAGACTCACTCGCTCTTCTTGGTGCATTTTCCATGAAGAATTCTTTATTTATAAAACAGCAAAGAACATCTTACCGTATGCGTCGAACACCTTGCCATATGCGTCCATTTTACCATATGCGTCCATCTTACCATAAGCGTCAATCATATGCGTCCATCTTACCGTATGCGTCCATCTTACCATATATGCGTCTATCACTCTTGCTCAGCTCCAGATATACTCTTACATGTGTTCAAGATCTAAAGACGATTTATAGAGTTTTAACTTACCTCCAGGTCTGCCCCAGCTAAAATGGCTCCTCGCAGGTTACAGTTCTTCAAGTTTGCCCCTTTTAATGTTGCAACCCTAAGATTAACATTGGTCATTTGGCTGCCTTCCAGATCCGACGCTTTGAGGTTGGCACCCTCTAACAGGGCACCTGTGCCGTCTTGCTCTTCGAAATTACACCCCTTTATTGAAGCTCTTTCCAGGCTAGCTCTCTGTAATCTGGTACTACTTAGTATGGCCCCCTGGTGTGTACAACAGAAGGTGTTAAAATTGGTACCCTCACATTCTTCGTTTCTCACCAGTTTGCTTTTTTTGTCAGTTCAATTGGTGTATGGTTTTTTTAGCAGGCCCTAGCTCAAAGTCCGTAAAATATAGATGTTGTGATACGACTATGTCCTTGGTTTGTTTAACCCTAAAAAACCGATTGTAAGGGGGGACTCAAAATGACCATCAAAGAATTTTGCGATTTCGAGCTTAATCAGGGCAATCAACTTTCGGTCGTCTGGTCGTCTGAGACGAGTTAGTTCAGCTTGCAGACAAGTAACTTTGCAAAAGCACTTGTCTGCACGGACGAGCCGAATTTGTAGATTGGTATATTATATAATGTATAAGCATTGAGAAAAAAAATATAAAATTCTGCCATTCGAAGTAGCAATCGCAATGCGTTTATTTTCTATCTTCAGACTTCTGTAAAATATGTTTCACATTTCGCTCATCTCGCGTACGTGCTTGTTGAAACTTGTCACGGTTCATACACACATACAACGTAAACGTTGCACGTGCATGATCACGCTCTTTTTTCATTTTGTGCATTTCTGTTTAAAAAATCTTGATGCGGACACTGAGTTCGAAATTTTGAACACAAGACAACTCTGGAAAATATTGCAGTGACTTCGTAAGCACCTCGATTCCTTCTAGCAGAACACAAGCTTTTGCGAAATGTAGCGGCGAGTTCGAACTAATTAGTTCAGTTGAAATCTAGTTAATAATTTGCGCAGTATAGCTTTCGATTCGTTTATCAAAATCAAGAACTCGAAATCAAGATGTTTTTCTTTTGTTATTACTCGTGTTCCGCAAACCTTTCAAGGGTTTCGCACCAAACAATCGCAAGAACGATTTGAAACTTGTTAACTTGCTAAGAATAATGCAGAAGTGAAACATACAATTATGAGACAATACTTCACGGTGCGTGAACATGCACTTCTTTGTCTGCGAATTATGTCGTGCTTCGCTCGGCAAACGAAAAATTGATGCTGAACCGAATGACTATTTAAATCAACTCGATTTCCTATAAAATGAAATACTCATACACTGTATTCACAACTTTTTCGATATTCCATCGTCATAGACAGGCTTTTATTGTTTTGAAATCACATGTTGTTGTGACTTGTGTTCAGAAACTTTTGAATCAGTTCTGTTACTAAAATAAAATGTATGATCCTCTTCAACGAGAGGGCGTGTTTGTAATTTCTAATGTTCATGCCTATACTCTATGTTTAACTCTAAGAAGTAACATATTTCTTAAGCAATATATGGGACAAGTGAAATTTACTTCGGACAAGTGGAACTCAAATCTCGCTTGTCCCATGGACAAGTGAGAAAAAGGAAAAGTTGATTGCCCTTGCTTAACCCTCAAATTTTACGCAAAAATGTGAAGTTATAAGATTATATTCCCTACAGAACAAATTTATGTCCTCTGAGAGTTTGAAAATTGCCAAAAATTATTTTCATTAGTTTTTATTTCTCAGATCGTACACTGACAGGAAATTTGAGTTTTATATCATTTTTAGGACGGACAACAATCATACAATTGTAACAATTTTAAAACAAAAACTTAGATTGAAATTTCATATTCCAAATTCTGAAATGATCAATTGAGCTTTTTTTGCCAAGAAAAACATCAGTTGGACCCAAATGAACATTTCTCTATATAAATAGCAACAGGAGACTAACGCTTTAAAAACACCATTGCCTTAAAACTTCCGACGGTTAAGGCTTTTAAACTCCCCGTATGTATTAACCTTTATTCTGCTAAATTTTTAAAACTCAAAGTCCGGCATAAAATTTTAAAAACTTCAGAATTCGTTGGGGCAATGGGCATTTTCGGAAGCTTCTTGTTAAGACAAAGAAAATGAATGGTCACTTTGTAGGTTTTCATGCAGCGGTTTTAAAGTTAGAACACTTTTAATTTTGTTGAAATCGTTCTTGGCAGGATTAGGGTTTTAATTCAACTTTTTATTTGATCAAAAAGTAGCTATCGTGCTTAATTGGCGACTCACTGAACTGCTTTTTTTTTTAAATCAAACTAGGTTCTGCCAAATCCTAAAAACAATATTTTTCTTAACCAAAACACTTTCGAATTTGTAAAAAAAACGATACACGAAAAATATGAAAAAAAATCTAAATAAAATTTTAAAAAGTGGAAGCACACTAAAAGAAAAAAGACTGATTGTAAATTTTTTTGTTGTAATAACTATAATATAAAAATAGCAATAATAATGGTTTCTTTTAGGCTTTTACGTGTCATGTTAAAACAATAAAGTATGCTTTGCGGTTTAACGTAAAAGTTAAAATGTTAAAATAACGTTTCGGCTGCACTTGTGGCAGCCTTCATCAGATGATATGATTTTGACGTTATTTTAACATTTTAACTTTTTAGGAAACTATTTTATAACAATAATAATAATAATAATAATAATAATAATAATAATAATAATAATAATAATAAAAATAATAATAATAATAACAACAATAATTCCCATCAGGAACTCGGCTTTTTCCGAGTTATGTCTCCGCACGATTTCGTATTTCTTATTAGTATCATTACTAATATTATTATTATATTATCATTATTACTTACATCCATATGTGCTCCAGTTAAGTCAGCCATTTCAAGGCAAGAATTAGAAAGATTTGCTCCTGCAAGGTTGGTATAACGAAGGTTTGCCAACTTAAAGTTGATATTCCTCAGATCCAACTTGGACAGGTCGGCACCCTCAAGATTCACTCCCTTTAAGTTAAACCAAGACAGAAATCTTAATTAAATTAGCCGTGGTAAATTCTTGCATGGATCAGTTTTTTTTCTTATTGCTGAAACAGAGGATGCTACATGGCCGTGCGGGGCCACTTATTTCATTCTTCGAGTGCTGAAACTCTCTACTCTCTACTTTCAGCAAGAAGTGATAAAATTCGTATCCCTAAATGACAATGTAATTTTCTATATATTTATACTGATAAATTTCCTAGATAAAACACAACCGGCCACGCGTCTGAGCGGAAGCTCTTACTGGCTAGTCATGCTAGTAACCATGGCGACACATGTGAAAGGTAAAAAGAGTGTCTTCACTGCGTGTGATGAAGTCGAAGATATTTTTTAGTAAAGGGAAAAACTCTGGTATTTCATCAGTTTCTACAAAATAAAATAAAATACAAAATCCACGACTGTAGTACTAAATACGTTAGGTCTACTTCAAACACTGTATTTCAATCGCATCGAATTAAATTCACGAATTAAAGTCAGTGAATAAAACGGTGTTCGAAGCAGTGCACCGAATTAAACTCGACTGGGGAATTAGATTCGCTTCCATCCATCGAATAATACGGCAAATAAATTTGCTGTTTGAATCACCGGTTCATTTAGCACCAGATCAAATTCAATTTAATTTTCGATACGGTTGAAAATACGGCTTTTGAAGCTGGCCTTATTACTGATGTATTACCTGACCCCTCAACTCGCAGTCTGATGGCGTTGACAACAGAATCCTAATAAACTCGTTTCTCGTCAAGGGAGCAATGTCTGTCTTTTCCATTGTCTGAACAAACAGAGGGCAAAGTTAGTGCAAGTCATATTTCCAGGGCCAATAACCAAATCCTGCACGCTGATTGGCCAAAAAGCGGTCCAATAACCTATACAGTACATTTCAAGCTTGTATCGGTGAGAGTTTAGGGGTTTATTTGCAAGGCATTCTTTTTTGAAAAACGTTTTACTGCTGTCCAGTGCGATAAAAGCAATTCGTAGGGAACTTCAGTACATTTTGAGGGAAAATAGTTTTACATATCTAAATGTTGACAGTTTTTGCACAATTATGTAAATACGATTTGCATAATATTTATGTTTTTTAACAAGGCAACATATACTATATTTTATATATTGTATTTCTTACAAGTAGCAATAAAACACAAACTTGAGTCCTATGCTTAATTTAAACGAATCGTTACTTCGGCCTTGGCGAGACTCATAGATATTGTTATTTTCATCTCCAAGTGAAACTGATCAATAACAGAACAATTAACTTTAAACAGGACGTGTACGAAAATGAACAGAATATCTACAACAACGAGTGTTATTTTCACCAGATGTAAAAAAGCTTTGTATATCTCAAATGGAAAAAGAGACAGGCCAATGTTTAACTTCCAAATTATTTCCATTAATTGCCAGCTACAGTGCGATACAAGGTTTGATACGAGGGTCTCGCGAAGCGCGTGATGCGAGACAACGTTATTTGGACTTCTTACACTGCCTCTCATCTCGCGAGGCCCTCGTATCTCGTTTCGCGTATCTCGCGAGGCGTGATACCTTTCCCGCGAGCGGCATTGTACTATAAAAAGTTTTCAGAGATATATCAAAAGTGCAGTTGTAGGAGCAATACTCAATTACAGTATATCCACAAAAACGTGGAACATTTACAGAAGTTTGCAAAAGAAAAAAAAAATCAACAACCATTCGGTGCTGACGATCCATCACAGCTTCGCCTCCTCCCCCCCCCCCCCCGCTTCGTAGAAGCTAGTGCTTATCTATATACAGCTGTGTAACCTAGAGTAAGTCAGTTTAAGGGTGCGTTCGCTTGGGCCTGTTCCGGGATAGGAGTACATGGAATAAAACTTTGTCTGATTTGTGTGGCTGTTTTTCCTGCGAAGTTGCGTATAAAACATTTATCAATGATAAAGCTCTTTTCAATTTTCAGTTTGAAATAGAAGTTTTATCACCCTGACAATCTGGAAGAAATTTTAAAATTTTATTCTTAATCCGGAATAGTTGAAATAGGCCTAAACGAACGGGCCCCAAGTTTCTTAATCAAGCAGCACAGTGGTTTGGTACGGATCAAACTCGTGACCCTAAGGTCTTGAGTCAGACTCTCTAACCACTGTGCCACTGCTTGAGAGATCTCAGTGTACCCAACAAGCGTTGTTTTTGCTTTTGCTTGCCTTGACCATCTCTTCGAGCTGTTCGATGACACCAGCCACACCAAAGAACATTGCTTCTTCAAGCACACCTGGAATTAATGGAGCAACAACCATTTAGACGATAAGAACAACTTTACAAGAACGAGGCTTAGATTGGTCATAACTTAAGAAGAAGTTAAGAACAAGCTGAGGCTCGGGCTCGATGGCTTCTTTAACTTAGCAATACAGAAATGATTCGCAATTTTTCTCTTTTAATCAGTCATTGCTTCGAATTATACGCTGTTCATTTATACTTGCCCCGAGGTGAGTTCCTTACAACTTGTTTTCCAGTAGACGTGTTGCAATACCTAAGACTTAGTTTTTATTAGATTTTAGCCACAGATATACAAAAAAGAACAAATCAAGAACAACTTGACGCTCAAATTGCCAAAAAATCAAGAATGAGCCTCGGCCATGTTTACTGCTTCTCAGTCTCTTCTACCACTTCCTACTTCAACCTTTCCTCCAAAATGTCCCCCATTTTCAATGAACAGTGTTGCACATAACGTAACGATATAGAAACAACCAGTAAAGTGACACTAAGGTCTAACGGGTCAGAAAGAACTAAAGCCTGTACTAAACCCTAAAAAAAGAGTTGGAGCCTGAGTGTTAGTAGCCGTGGACAACTGTTTAGGCCTTGTCGAGCCTCGTCATCACGGCATAGCTAACAGACACTTTTTTCACTCCTTCCTCCAACCTCCTTTACTATTTTATTTTTTTTAAACTAATTCATTTATCTTTTTTTTATTTGCGATCACTTTGACGACTCCTTTCTCTTCACCTGTTGACTCATGATGGGGATAGCTGTAGTAGATTTTTGACCAACTACCAAACTGTTCAACTGTCACCATCTTCAACTCAAAGCTTCGAAATTATCTACTCTGCCATACTTAATCTACAGTCTTGATTTTCATCACCCATCTCCAAATTTTTGGGTATATTAATGAATTTATTTATCATTATATTTATTATTACTTACCGCTATGCCACCGCACCATTGTTATTCTTAGACTGGTAAACTATCACAGGGAAGCCCTATAAGCTGTATTAGTTTCTTTTGGGCTTTCTTGCAATGAATTGGTAGTTTTGTAAGGTACTTTTAAAGTATACTTTTGTAATGTGACGAAACAAAACTGAAACTGATCTACCTTTCCTTCACTTCTCCCTGCACCTTCAACTTCTTTGTCATGACTTACTCGTCAATTTCCTCTCCTATGATTTCTATATTATTCCCTCTTAACGTCTAATTACTACAGGGATAGAAGGATTCTTAAAAATAAAACTTCCAAATAAAGATAGCATTAACAGTAATAACAATAACATAAAAATAACAACACAACAATAATAGTTTGTTTTGAGTGCCATACCTCGAGGATTGACTCCCTCGTCAATGACCAGAACTCCATGTCGGAGATAGTTCAACAATGGTTCAAAATATACAGGGCTTCTATCAATGAGATATGCTCCGCTGCTGTCAGTTACACTCGACCACGAGTCTGGTGGAAAAAGTCAGCATTTTATCCTTTACATTAAAGAAAACTGGCACTCAAACACTATTTTTTGATATGCTTACAAACACCAATTTGGTACCCAAAAATGTTTTTTCTAAAACAACTTTTTATTAACATTCTGCAGAACTGAGTAAAGAAGGCACTAGTCAATCCCATGGAGGCCGCCATGTTGCACTTACGTCTGACGTCAAAACGTCAAACTGCCAAAATATAATTGGTTCAAAAGAATCAGTTATATTGCTTTGTTCGGACTGTCTTACTGCTTGTGTTTTTGGTAGAACTATCCAGTAGAACAAAAAACGTTTTCCTTTTTAAGCAACTCAACAAAAAGCTTACATTTCTTCGATAACAAACTGCAATTTGACGTTGTGACGTCACGGATTAGATCACGAGCGCAAAGATGGCGGCTCCGTTAGCGTTCACCTTGCACGTTTTGTAAACTGTCTTCAATGATATAGCAATACTGAAGACACCTTAAAAATGACCTTTTCTGGAATCCTAAGCGGATGGTTTTAAACATATCTAGGGTGTTAACATGCAGGAAAAGGGATCTTTGGTCATTTGGCAAAATCTAGCCGATTGAGTGTTGTTGCGCGTGCAACATTTAAAATCCCCATAAGACTCAACGGTGGAAATTCTGAAATCCGATTACATAGACTAACTAACCTGCAAAAATGTTTGGCAATTATAATTTGCTATATAATTAGAATTAAGACTTTCAAGACTTGACTGGAACTTAATGAAAAAGCTGACTGGCAGGCTTTAGTTTCGCTCTAATTTCACGCTATATATTTCTATGCTGGTTTGATTTTTTTTTCACTGACCACACACATAATAGGATGGTACTTCAAATTAAGTTCAAATGATAGACTAGAGAGATTGAATCGGGCAAAAATAGTGCTCAAACGAAATGCTGTAAGCCAAGTTTTGTCACAGAAAAACGACTATCTCGAATTTTTGGCTTTTGCGCAGGCCCGTATTATTTTAATTGATCCAATCAATTGACAGAGGCACGCTTAAAGCAGTTGGATTCACTTTTTGAAACATTCGATTCCTGTTAGTTCCACGAGACGCTTTTCCTGTTATTTATCTAAATATATACACAATAATTTGGGAGTGCAGGTTCCCATTAAGCATGATAGAAAACGCTTTTTTTAGTTTCCTTTTAAAGGAGACAACGGGAACCTTATCCACTAGGGAACTAAAGATTCAAGGATGGTAACATCGACGAAGACAGCTTACAAAGGACACACTTCTTGCTTGCCCATTTCGATCTTGCTTTCCCTTTTGTCCGAGTAACGCTTTGTGAACTGAAAGAGATGAAATGTGTTTCTCAAAGGTAAATGAAGGTAAAAAACTTTTCTGACGGTTGTTCTCGTAGCCGTAAAAACTTCAAAACGGAGCTTTTGACGTTGTAATTCAGTTCAAGACGACGACCTTCAGGTGACCAGCAAGGTGCGTTCCAAAGCGCAGCTATTGTATTCTGTATTGTTCTCTGCTGTCGTCGTCCACGTCAGTCATCCTCCAGTATCTGGAACTTGAGCAATTAGGTGCTGAACACCTGCACATCGTCGTCTTAAAAATCAAAATGTAAAAAGCTCAATTTTGAAGTTCATACGGCTACAAGAACTACCCTTACTTCAATTTTTTTGATCTTCATTTATCTTTAAGAAGGAAACTCTAATATTTTTCTGTTCACAAAGGGTAGCTCGGAAAAAAGAGTAAGCAAAGTAGCCATACGTAATCAAAAATGGCCAAAAAATTGGGTGCTTTTTGCAGGCCATCGTCGTTGTCCTCTTATATTAGGGACCTTACGCAACCAGGACGACAACAAAGACGGTTTACGAAATACACACTTGTTGCTTGCCGCTTTCAACCATGTATGGCTAGTTTGCTTTCTCTTTAGTCCGAGTTACGCTTTGTGAATAGAAAACAATGAAAGTGTTTGTCTTAAAGGTAGATGAAGATAGACAAAATTATATGTAGGTCGTTCTCGTAGTCGTAAAGGCTTTAGAATTGAGCTTTTCACGCTGTAATTTTCAAGACAACGACGTGCAGGTGGTTCACACGGTGCATTCCAAACTGCAGCAATTGTATTCACTATTGTTTTCTGTCATCATTGTCGAGGTTGTTTCCCTCGTTGGTTAAGGTCCCTGTTGAGCTCTCTATTATCAGCTTGCTTAAAAACCCACTTAAACTGCAAAGAAAATGTGATGCTTAAAACAAAATTATTTCTCTCATTTGGGGAAAGTTACTACATTAGATGACATTGTTCATTCTTAATTTTTACCTTCAGGAGAGAACATTCGTGCCAACATAGTATCAGGTTCTTTGGTTAATGTCGATCTACAGTTCAACAAAAGCAAATCAATGAACAAACTGTCGTAATATTCCGGCAGAAAGTAACGGCCCCTGCTATAGTGCAGGAGAGCCTATTTGCAGGCTACAGCCCCCGTTACTTTTTCATTTAACAAAGAAAAGGGGCCGCTACTTTAAGGTAGCCGTTATTTTCAGATAGGTTAAAAACGTTAACTTGAAGTGGTGTTAGACAAAGAGGGCAAGTATAACAAAACGTAAAAGTCATTCTAATTATGCATACTCCTATGATATTACGCAATCAGATGAACAGACAGTAAATAAAACCGACATAACTTGATCCGTACGCCAGCTATGTATACACTATCACTAATATTAAACTGTACAGTTTATTTTGACTCTTTGCAGACAAACTAATTTTATGAATTAGCAATATTATTCAAAATGCTGTTACTTTCGGGAAGGGGAGGGGGAGGGGGGGGGGCATTACTTTCAGATTCTAATAGGAGGGCAAAAAATTAACGTTTCTTTCGAGGGGGTGCGTTACTTTCAGGCTCTAGTAGAAGGGCAAAAAATTAACGTTACTTTGGGTGGCCGTTACTTTCAGGGGGGAACTTATTTTCGGGGAGACGTTATTTTCAGGATGCTACGGTAGGAAGTTATTAACAGTGAAAAGTTAAAACAAATCTTTCAAAACTAATTCGAGTAAAATAAATTTAGTATCTTCTTATATACCTTGAGGTCATGAAATGCTTTCCACCAACATTCAGAGCGACCCATTCTTTATTGGCTGCAAGTAATTGTAAGTTCTCTGCATAAAGTTAAAGTGTATATATCATAAAGTTCTATATACAAAAGTTTGCACCATTTACGCTTTTGATGCTGGGAAAAATTATTGTTAACTTTATTTCGTTATTTTAGTCCACCGTGTGTTTTAGGGACTTCAAAGTTTGAATTTCTTGAGCCTGGACGGGTTTATCTGAGTTCTAAATTCCTTTATGATGACGGCAATCTTGGGGGTCAGAAAAACAAGCTTCCTCTGTTGTGGTGTTGCAGTGTTTAAAAATTACAAAATTGATGAAAAAATAGTGAGTAGCACAGTAAAAATGAAAATTCCAAAGTTAGAAGGTGCGAAGGTCTAACCTTATTGCAGATGTTAGAGCAAAGGCAGCACCTTTTCCACAGTTATTTTAAGACCTCAAGTGACTGAAGGATCAAACTCATGCAGGTTTTCCTCATGAACACTGGGGCCTTATCAACTAGGCTAACCAGGCGGTGGTATACACTTTTCAGCGAGCAGATCAGTCAAATATTAATTTCTTACACTTTTCTTTGGACTATTGCCTATAACCTAAATACTGAGCAATCAGTCAAAGAACTAAACCTGTGAATATACTCCTCATGTGAGATGTACAGTAGATGTAACCCAGTGGGTAGAGCATCTGATCAGTAATCAGAGGGTTGTGCTGCCAATGTGGGTTCGATTCCTGTCAGTGACTCAGAGTTTTTTCTGAGCATTCAACTTGAAGAGCACTTTCTTCTAACTTTGTTACCAATTGCAAACTTGCAACATTAGTTGTTTGATTTATAATTACTATGATGTTAATATTATAAACTGCACTTTCACCCTCATCAATTTATCAATGTCTAGCTTCTCCTTACATAACATGTGTATACAAAATGATTCATTCTGTAATGAAAGAATCGGAATCGATCAAGCATTGTGAACTTCTGGGGGGGGGGGGGTACTCCCGGGTCAAAAGGGTAGGAATGACCATCGGAGAAGTCCCCAAAATACCCTAAAAAATACCACTGAGGCATAAAAATTTTCCACCCTAAAAAATACCTCTCAGTTTTAAAATTACCCTAAAAAATGCAAAATTTTTCCCTGGATAGCTAGTGGGTCAACGCTAAGTTCACTCATAATGTGCTGAACATGATACGCAGTAAATAAAGGCACGTGCGTAAAAGAATGTTCCCCCACCCCCTCCCCTGGTCGTAAACAACTGATTTAGTGAAAACTGAAAGCAAAATTCTCCAAAACTAATTAAATGAAAAGTATGAATCCTAGTTAGGAGAATTTATCAATACAACATTAATTTTGTCTGGGGCCGAAAGGGTAGATTGCCTACCTTTGCTGGTTAATTCGCCATTAGCTAAGCTGGACCCTAATTGAATTTTCTGGCAGTTGCAGGTGGCAACAGGATCTATGTGTGGTTTCAAACCATAAAAAAAGTAGTTTATTCAAAGAATAACTGCTAAATAAAATTATAAATAACTTTAGTCCCCCAAGGGCTGGAACTCAACTATTTTATAATAGGAGGGGGGGGGAGTCTGAAATTTTGGCTTGAAGGGATTTTTTCAGGTCTGTGAATTACACCAGAATTTTTGGGTTGCTGAATTTGGCCAGGAGTTTTTTGCGTCGTGTAATCTGGAGCAGTGCTTAACATTTCTAAGTAATTTTGCCTAAAAAGACCTTAATCAAAGTTTGTCACCACACAATTTCATAATTCATGTTCTTAGATAAAATGAGTAGTCGGTCCAATGAAAGTGACCCGTGAAGCTCCGATTTAGGATTTTTTTGGGCTTGCCAAAAAAGTAGAGATTTTTTTTTGGTGGTTGGGTTTTAAGGTAGGGTTTTTTTGGGGTACGAAATTTATACCTCACTCAAGCCCCGGGCCATCATAAAAATAGTTGAGTTGGGCCCCTGGGTTTAGTCCCCTTTCTTAAAGTTTGAAAGGTACTTCAGTTTCTAATACAGAGTTCACATTAACAATGAGGAATGAAATTCCATGATTTTTCCATGATCAAATGCCACTTTCCATGACCAATAAAAATTGCAAAACCAAAGAATCTTGGCCCACATTCCAACAAAAGGCCACATCTGGCTTACTCACATTTTAAATCAACTTTAAATGCCAAATGTGCAACATGGGTGAATGTGTAACCAGCATTTTCTAGACTGAACATTTGCACTCAATAATAACAAGTTTTATTCACCAAAAACCTTAGTTCAAGGAGCAAAAAATAAAATTCCATGACTTTTCCAAAACTTTGGCCTTTTTCCCCACATCATATAATTTTTCCAGGTCTGGTAAGTGCATAAACCTTCAAATTTTGTGGTTTTGCATGACCATTTTAAGTATTAATGATTTCTAAAGAAAAGGAAATGTGCAAATTTGACATTAAACACAATAGGAAGCATGTGAAAAACAACCTCAGAACTAAAAAAGGTAAAGGTACCATTATTTATATTAACTTCGGTAGTTCCTTCGATTCAGCTCTAAGAGAGTGCTGCTATCAATGGAAGCCGACAGTGCACCCTTTACCCCCTCCCTCTGTCAGTGCTCCATTTTATAGGTATTTAAAGCTACAGCTACACTGATCAGAAGAAAGTCGAAACAGGCGTGCAGTCACCGGGAGTTGAACCAGGGACCTCCAGCTCCAAAGGCTGTGTACTAGACAACTGAGCTATGCCTGCTCATAGGTTAACTAGCTTAAGTAGATGTTTGACTGCAACTTAGATCTATCAGCAGAAATTCTACAAGATACAAGAGGGAGATTCAGTCTTGAATAAGAATTTAAATAAATTGATAAATTAATAAACAAGAAAAAAAGGCTGTAGTTTTAAATGTTTTTTAAAACTGAATATATGAGCAACTTAAGTTTTAAAGTGTCTTTGAAATGAAAATTTTTATTACCTCTGTCAATGGATACTGATCTAATGCTAAATGAGGTATAGCGGAAAAAGTTTGTCAAAATATTTTGCATTTCTCAAGATACTAACATTAATTTATTTTTATCTTTTCAACTGATGATGTCGTAAGTGTGAAGGGCAAATCTATTTAAAATCTGCTGCTGATCCATAACCTTTGTATGAACTTAAGCTAAACTTGGGCTGATGATGTATCTCGAGGTAGATACAGTAGATTGGTGGTCCAAGTTTGGCTCAATGTGCATGGGTCAGATATTGAGATCATATTATTGCAGGAGATTACTCTCAAAATCCTAAATAAAAAAATCTCCTCAGTTGTTTGGAAAATCAAACCTGCTAAAGTTTTTAAATTAACAGAGACAGAAATTAATAAAATTATTTTAAACATGAAGTTTTTTTTCTATTTTATAATCTAGAAAAAAAGTAGTTTTAGTAAGTTGAAGGGCTATATTATATAATTTAATATAAGAGTACCTATAAAAGGCTCCCCATCAGAAACATAAAGGATTTCATCATCTCTGTAACAAAAGTAAGAAAGTATGTCAACTATCTACATATTTATTATAAAATTTCAAAAGCAAATTTGACCCATTAAGCACCCACCCCCTACCTCCCTACATTTCCTGAAAGTTTTGGGGTGGGCACTTACTCAAGCAATGGGCGCTTAATTGCTTGGTCAAATTTTCCTAATAATAGCTTTCCAAAATTTAGCAATGGTGCAATATTATTTAGGGTTAGGGTTAGGGTTAGGATAACAGTTCTCTGAAAGCAAAACAGAAAAGAAAAATTTATGATCACTCACTCTTTCCAAATCACAGCTCAAGAAGGGAGGTGGGTGCTTTTGAAATTCATCAAAACAGTAGTAGCACACTCAACTTTCACAATCTATTTCATGTAATCAATTGGAGAAAAGTTCCAGTCTGTTTTAATTATTCAATTGCCATACAAATGAAACAATTAATATGGAAGGAAATAAAACCAGAAATATTGAATTTTGAGAAAATTTTGCTTTGGTCACATGACCCATGTAACCCCTCTTTTTTCAGCTTCACTGTAAGTTCTCAACAGGTCTCAGATAGCATTATTTACTTTTTGAATTTTAAACTGAAGACCAGAGACAATCACCAGCCCCCAATTCTAATGAACTATTCCCAATATCCACAAGAAGAAAAAACAGACAGCTGTCTGAATGTAAACAAAGTGTGACACCACCAACACAGTTATTAGTTTAGACACAAGTTAATGGCGAGTTTTTAAGGAATTTTAAATCACTCTCAAACCACCAGCTCTTACTGGAGGAGCCTAAAACTTGGCTAGTAACTGACCCCGTCAATGCTATATTCTCGTTTTTCAAAATATTGGTGAAACTCATATGTTATTAAAGATTATGATCACTGTAGATTGAAGTAAAAAAGTGGTGCATTCATATATGGGCCTTTTCTATTCATAAGGAATCGTACTCAAAGGTGCTTCAAATACAATGATCAGTTTTTTACCCCCAGTAGATTTGAAGCATATATAGGTGCCTCTGGCAGTCTCTTCAAAGTGTTCCATGTATATATACACTGGTGCTTGTTCTGATATTATAGACCTTCAGACTCGGCAAAGAGTATAAGTTTTTCCCATTATCATACTGCCCACGCCAGAATTGCGAAGAAATCATGCCATCTTGTCGAGTTGCCAAAATCTGGTAGTCCACGAATCCACTTTGTAGCAAAACTCATTGTAAACAGGACGACAACAAGTTTTGGTAGTAACACAACTAGATAGCGCGATTTCTTCACAACTTCTGGCACACGCAATATGATAAATGGGAAAAAACTCATTCTACTCATTGTCAAATCTGTAAGTCTCTCTACTGACCCCCAAAAAAGGAAAGCTGAAGAAAGTTCTAGGAGGAAAGAAGGTCACCAAAATATTCAACCCTCGACAAGGCCAGGGATTGAACTTGGGACCTCAAGATCGAATAGCAGAGAGCTTACCAAGTGCTGCATCATTACCTACTCAACTATTACTTTAAATACAATGGAAGTTTATGATTATAGAAGGGCTTTACCTGATCAGGTCAACACTGTCCACAAGTCCTCCCTTGGATGTATAGATTGAAGTTGCTTCTGGTAACTCAAGTTTCTCCTTTGCTTTTTTCAGCAGATCATTTATTGATTCAGGGACTAAAATCACCTATTATCAAACACACTATAAGCTCAGACATATGATTTGATCAACTACTCAAACATATCTATTCAAATTAGCATATAAAGTTAATATTTTAAAAAAATTGGTTACTTTTATTGTTTTGGCTTATCTAACCTTGGCTATAGTTGTATGTATTTATTTTTATGTTTATATAATTAAATAATGGTGGTCTGTGTAAGAACGAGAGAACCTCCCATTGTTCTGCCATATTTCCCTTTTCCCACACCAGAATGTTTAAATTTTCATACTGAGAATACATGGAACAGTATACAACAAAAAAAGCATTGAAATTCTATTTTAAAGCAATGTTTTTTTGTGCTATATTTAAGTCAATAATAGAACTCCAAAACAAAAGCAAAGAAAACCTTTTTGTTTTCAATGTTTCCCGCATAGAATTTTTTTTAAATTTGAAAACAGAAATGTTTCAATTAGAAAGGAATGAATGAGCAGGCTGGAAAGAAATATATCAACTTACTTATCAAGATATTGTCCATTTTTAAAATTTAGCCAATCAGATCAACAGTTTAATAATACTGCAATTAGCTCCTTTCTGCATTCCATTTCATTTGACCTCTCTAGTTCTTACTCAGAACTTTACTTAATATGTAGCACTGGATAATGGCGCGTGTGTAGTAGGATGTTCATCAAAGAACTTTTGTCTTAAATTCTTGGGACTGGCGTTTTTCAACACTAAAATATACCAGGCTCTTGGCTTAATACAGGATTTTCTGTAACAACCCCTAAAAAATACCATATCACTAATGAAGATAAAATTTGTATCTCCGCACAATCATGTAATATCTATATATACAATTATTATTTTTGAGAAAAAATTTCACCCTATGCAACTTAATTCACGACTATATGATTATAAATTTTCAACATTTTCTTCTCTTGTTGTGCCAGTCTGCCACTTTTTTGACAGTAATTCCTGACACACTAAATGACTTATAATAGATAAAAAGTTGCTGACAATTCCTTATTAGGCTTTTCATTCCGATACTGATATATATTATATACTCTTATTGAGTTTTTTGAGATTTTCCACTCTATACTATTATTTTGCCCTTTACTATTCTTAAATTTGGAAGATTATTCCACTCTGTACCATTATTACGTTTTGTACTATTTGGCCACGTGCACTATTATTCAGAACTCCACTATAGTCTATAGTCTAGGGTACCGCTTTAGAAAATTACAAAGTTCTACGTAGTCTTTTCTATTCAGCGATGAGAAGCATGCATGTGATGTGCTAACAAATGAAATTAGCAGAATACCCATAAATACTAGCCGACGTCGCAAACTGTCTAAACCTCCGGTATC
>JAOBRD020407803.1:0-19242 GCA_027575215.2 Hydrozoanthus sils | reverse complement strand
AACTTTCAATTTCAAGGGACACCTAAGGCAGAATAATAAGCCTTTTCTACACAAACAAACTCACCCAGCCGCTGAGGTCTCACTTTCTGTTGCCAATAAAGACTGAACAACATCTGTAGAGGTTGAGGTTGACGGTTCAGCTGATGCAATTGGACGAACAGACACAGTTGTAGAGATATGATGAGTAGCTGCAGTGGTGGCTGGAATGGAACTTGTCACAGATGATACAGTCGGCAGGACTGTGGCTGTTCTTGCTGGTGGGGGCTGTGTCTGACTGATGGCCATTGGGCGAATACTTGCAGTGGGTGTCACAAGCGGTTTGATTGCAGTGCTAACTGCAGGAGTAGGGGTGGGTTTGATTGTTGCAGTTCGCGCTGCAGCATTTGTCAGGACTACAGTTGTTGATACTGCTGAAGTATCTTCTAAAGGAAACGACAAGTTTAAGTTGACTTTCTTGGGGACCTATTGCACCCTACACACTTTATAACTAATGTCTCATTCTCCCAGTAGCCATGGAGCACAACTAACCGACCCAAAGTTTTTTCCCCCATGATAAATGCTGTATTAGTTTTTGGACCAATGTTCAATCAGAATAAACATTATCTTTAGTTATTACATGGTTCGCATTTATTAATCAAAACAAAATTCCAGGAAATTTCCAGGGTAGCACAATAACTTTTCCAGGACCAAACCCCAAATTCTCTCTCGGCAAAAATAAAACAAAATCAACTTTAACTCTGCCACAATAGCAAGGATTGGTATATTAATTATTACTCATTCTGAAACACTTACATGTAGCATGAAGACCTCTGCACACACACACACACAAACTGACCCAAATCTAAAGAAAAAAATCTTCCTGAAATTTAGTCTAAATACAAAACGTACGATTGCAAGCAAGATGTTTCAGTAAGTTTTGATTTGCTTGCTACAGATTTGAAACATTTTCCAAAAAAACCCCAGGAGTACAGGGAAATTTATTGTTATTCCGGGAGATTTCCAGGACCCTGGGAAGAAATTTCGAAATGTCAGGAGTTTTCCAGGAATTCCAGTATGATGAAATGATAAATGAGATACCTTGAACTGATGAACGCTCAGTTGCCTCTGCTGCTGGTAACCGGGGTGGAGTTATTGTGGTACCAGTGGTCAAACTTGCAATTTTCTTTTGCTGCTGTTGTATCTGCAACTGATGTTGTTGTACCTTCTGTTGGAGCTGTTCCACCTCACTACGGTTGTTAAACAACATGAAATTAGAAAGAGAACTAAGCAGGTATAACATTGAGAAGAGTCAAAAACACCACACAAGATATTTCGAAATAAGTATAGGTAGATATGCAAATACACATGATAACGACTAACACTTACCTCTGGAGTTTTTCCTTTGCCTCGAGCAACTTCTGTTTCTCTTCTTGTTCTTCTCTCATTTTTTTCTCCCTGTTTTCCTTAACCTCTTTCAACTCTTTATTTTCACTTTCCAAGCGCGACAGTTTGCCCTCAAACTGGGTCGATAGAACATTCAACCTCATTTCTAGTTCTGTATTATGCTGTTGCAATGACTCTTGCTCATCTTTGGCTGACTTTATGTCTTTCTTCAGAACTTCATTTTCTGATGTCAATTTGTCTTTTGTGGCTAAGGAAGAATGACATAACAGTTAATAAATTTATCATTCTGGACATTTGTCTCGGATGACAACTTGTCACAAACGTCACCATTTCCTGCGCTAATTCAACTAAGGTACAGAGGGTGTCATAACTTTTTAAACCTGGACTTAGTTCTACCGTCTTCTTCTTCTATTACCAGATTGTGGCCATTGCTACCTAAACAACGAAAATTCGTACAATTTTACGTATTTTATCATCTAAGTAGCCAAATTAACTGTTTACTAAAATCTACTCAAACAGGTTGTAGAACAAAAGCAGTTAATGTATTCTTGTGATTCACTGATGTTAATAACACCAAATCAGTATCTACCGCTGTCATTTACCTGAGTATTGGTTTAGCTTTTCTCGCACTTGTATTAGGACCTTCTTGTTCTTGTCTTCCTTCTCCTTGATTACATTCTAAATTGGCAACCATATATTACATATTGTTAATTTTCGTTAAGTTTAGTAACACTAAATCCAAGACAGCATTTGGCGTGAAGATCAAGTACAATGTTTTTCAGATTTGCAGCAATTACAATACTGTTCTGTTTTCATCCAACATTAAAAGTTTACCATCACAAAACTCATAACTAACAAGACCCTTTTATGGCAGACATTAGTTGCTCGATGAAACCCCTTCAACCAAAGAGAAACTAAAATAAGACCTGCCTAAGAAGTCCTTGCAAACTACCTGAAGCGGAGATTGAAGTTACTTCAACCAAAGAAAAAGCCAAAGAACTTGCTAAAGAAGTGTTCGCAATTTTCTTGGGATATCGATGGTAGACATAAATTTTTTTAACCATAGAGTAACCCAAACAATCTGCCCGAGAGGTCCTTGCAACTTTTTTTGGGAAAGTGGACAGGAAACCCTTTCACCATAGGGGAACCCAAACAACCTGTCCAAGAGGTCCTTACAACTTACCTTACACATGAAACCTGATAGCCAGTAAAGAGAATACCCGCAGCCTTTCTTAGTTGTTGCCAGTAACCCCTTCAACCAAAGAAACTCAACAACCTCCTCAAAGAAGCCCTGCATTTTGCTTTAACCATCAAGGTTATAATAGTTGGAAAAAAACCTCTTTAAAATTTAAAAAACCCAAACAATCAACGACTCAGAGAAATCCCTGCAATTTCCACATACAGTCGACACCCAAACAAGACAGACACCAATATTGAGCAGACACCTCTATCTTTGCCCCTGCCAAACGTTTTCGCAGTTATTTACTATGTTTTAAGTCTCTATAAGACAAACACCTCTCTAAGACGGACAGTCGAGTCTGGTCTTCTTAAAGGGATTTGACTGTATAACTAACAGAGCTTCTTTACATCGAAAACTGGCTCTGTCAGTTACCAAGCTAGTAGCTCACAAAGAAGTAGTAGATACCGACTCTTGTAATCCACTGAGAAATTCAGAGACCATCTTAGGGTTGTCTTAGCTTGCATCTCAGTATTGACAACATCTACTTGTAATACTGAAAAAAGTTCACATATACTTAATCTAAGTTACTAAATGTTTACCTTGTTTTGTTCATCTGCTTCTTCTAGCTTTTTCACTTGTGATTCAAGACTTTCAATCTTTTCGTTCATCTCCTTTACTTTTGTCTCACTATCAGCAGGAGGGGTTGAAGCAGTCCCACCAGTTGGAGATTGCTCCTGTAACTTTTTGTCTTGCTCCTCTACCTTGCTCTTCAACTCATTCAACTCTGTGATTTGTTCATCAAACTGTGATTTGTATTTACGGGCAATCTTCTTCACCTTGAAGTTAGAAAATAAAGGGCATCACGAATACTGAGTCACCAACAACCACCAGTCCCATTCAGTCCCAGTTGTATTCATTTGGTAAATTCTCCCAACTAGAGTGGCTACTCCCTTCAGTTCCAGTTGTATTGGTAAGTTCTCCCAACTAAAGCCCATACTTTGAACAAGTTCATTGAACAAGTTTGGGAGAAGTTTACTCTTCATCTTTGCCTGATCGATTCTCATCTTCTCTTCAAAAAATGTTTTATTTTGTTTGTGTTATGTAAAGAGAAGTTGGACAGGGGGGCTTATATCCGGGGGGAGGGGCTTAAAACCGTTACCCATTTCCAGTTCCGGTGTTCATGCACATATCTAAACTAGACGAGATGCTTTTGTTTGAGCCCAAGTTAGCACTAAAGAAGCAGATGGTCAGTTCTTACAAGACTCTAAAAGAACTTGGGCTTATTCCGCAGGAACGAGCAGCTCAAACACCAAGTTCTTAACCTCTTTTCGAAGCATTCTTTTCTTTTCTTACCCTATTGAAGACTCTAACAGAATAATGACGTACCTGATTAAGAGTTTTTATCTTCTCGCTAATCTCATTTGTCTTCTCTTCCACAGATTTTTTCAACACTTCGATCTCTTCCTTTGCTCTCTTGATTTCGCCATCAAGTCCAGTCTTCGCAGTTTCTATTTGCTCTTGTGTTTTCTTGTACTGATCCTGGAGTCTTTGATATTCAGACTTAAAGTTCAGAAAATAATCAAAAAGTTAAAATTTCTAAATTAGTTGAAATGTAAGATTTCATAATCAATGAGCAATTCCCGACGTATCTGCAAAATCAGCTCCAGAAAACACAACCCCTGTTTAACACAGAGATGACTTTTTAACACACTCTCATTCATAGAAAAAAGGGATAAAAAGAAAAATATCACCCAAGCATGCAGGAACTAAAGCTGTTTTCTTTATTACCACTTTGTCTTGAACTTAAGGAACCCGAATCTACGTCTGCAATGAAAGTATGTTCTGAAAGGAAACTACTTCTCATTTGCAATTAAACTACAACTACCTTTACACTGGAAAGTTCTCCTTGTGTCTTTGACGTATCGCTTCTTAGTTGTTCAAGCTGAGTTTTGCTTCTCTGATTTTCTGCCTTTAATGTAGAAATTTGCTGTTGAAACTGTTTCTTCTCTTCTGTCATTCTGCGGTATTCATCAGCATCAACGTTTTTGTACTGTTCAAGTAACTGATTGGTGCGAGCAGTCCATCGCATGATCTGAGAAAGAAATCAATGACTAGGTATGCAGTAACAACAGTGAGCAACATCGGTTAAAATACTCAATGAAAAGCGAAGTTTAAGGGTTCACAATTTTCGAAATTCGCCACCTGTGAGCACTTACTCGGCAATTCCCTAAGATCACGTTGCTGAAATAACCAGGTTAAAAGGGCCATGGCAAGATTCTTCAGACTTCTTAAATGTTAATAACTAGAAACAATTATTACGCTACACTACAACAAACCAGGAGAGTTGGGGTGGCTTAGTAGAGGGCTCGCCTTTCACAAATGTGACCCCAAGTTTGATTCTTGGAAGTATTTGAGCTGGGTTTGTGGTCCCTCTCAGACGTCTTTTGTCCCTCTGTTAAAAACCACCGATTCTGTCAACACTTGAACAGTTTCAAGATTAGCTATGCTATTTGAAGCAAGATTAAAATTTTTCTTAAAGTCCCTATCAAGCTTATTTTTTAAGTTCCAGATTAAAACTGTTGTCATCTGTGAACTCAAGAACCGAATAACCAAAAAATATTTCCACGTCTAAGTACGCTTTTTAATCAAAAGAAGATTGGAATGTAAATTTTGACCGAGCAGGCCGGAGACTGGTAACCTGTGACGTAGCAGCAGTGACTTATGTGGTTTTTGTTTAAAAAAATTTTATTTCTGTTAAAAAATGTCATAAAATTTTTATTTCAAACAATTTCAAGGGAATAATTGATTAATTAAAGTTATAAAAATGTGACTATTGTAGCCAGAATTGAGTTTTTCGAGACAGAAAAGATTGTCTCTGCTTCATGTCTCGTGTTACGTCATATGCCTTCTGCTACGTCATCATTGCACGCTTCAAGTCTGAAAAACGTAACAAGAACGACGAGAAAAGGTTTTATTTTCGAAAATTACTTTTATTAAAGGGTTCTACTTATCATCTGAAAAAATAAGCTTTATAGGGACTTTAAAGTTAAAGAGTGTATGCTGATAGTTTTTAGCCCAGCTCTGACGAAGGGGCAACTAACAACAAAAAGTATAGCAATTGCACCTACCTCGTTCTTGAGAGCAGTTTTTTCTGCCAACAAAGAGTCTTTTTGTGTTGTAACAGTGCGATTGTTTTCCCTCAAGGGCTGAAGTTCTGATTCTAATTTCTGAACCTGAATTTAAAAACAAGCACGTCACGGTTATGGATGCAGTAGAACAACTAGTTTTAGTGTTCTTTGTTACTAAATAATCGATTTTATATTACTCCGGCTGTGCAACCATGCTGAAGCGTTCAGGAGACTTAATTTTACCCAAAGAGAACTTTAAAGTTAAAACAAACGAAGCAGATACAAGTTCACAATTTTGCTGTCACAGTAACCTTGGAAGCTACGTCTTAATTTATTTCCCGAAACAAAGTATCATTAACTGTTTTAGTCCCAAACACAACAAATGTCGTATTGCTACATTCTTCCTACTAGGAATTTCACTTTCCGTTTTATTAGGGAATTGAAAGACATGGGCTCCCTCTAAACAGGACACTAATCCATCGCAGGTTAACCCCCAGCAAAGGCTGATACTCTTTTAGATGAGTTTACTGAAAACAAGTCTGGTAATGTGTCCTGCTCAAAAACACAACATAGTGGTCTTACCAGGGCTCTAACTCTTGACCCTTGGATTGCGAGTCAAACACACTAATCACTCAGCCACTGCACTGCCGCCGTACTTACGTACTAAAGTATTAATTTATATGATATAGCAAAAAAAGCTCGAGATATAGCACACTATTTCACACAACTTTTCAGTTTTTATCAGAAACTGAAGAGAACATGTAACTTTGACAAACCTTTGTTTCCAAGGATTTCACCTTCTGTTCAACCTTGCCTTTCTCCTCTGTGAGAACTTTGTTGCCTTCCGTCAACTCATTCAGCTTCTCCAGCTTCTCAAGAATTTCTGCATGCTGCGCAGAAGTCATCACTTCTAGCTCTGACTGCATTTTCTCCTCTGACATACTTGCCCTTGCCACCTCTAACTGTTTTTCAATGTATTCACATCGCTGCTGGTAGCGTACACTCTCTTGTTGTGAAAGTTCACTATTTGTTTCAGCAATCTCCTTTTCCCGTCTAACAAATCTGAGTTGAAATGAGAGTTAAACAGAATTTAAATACAGTTTTGGTAAAAAGAAGTTTTATAATAACAATTACATCTTAATCAAAAATCTTTAACATCCGTTTCTGGAAGTTTGAATCTTCTTACTAAACAAACGTTTCGACTGAAACCTTCAGTCTTTATCAGTGATGGTCACGTGCAGTGAACTGTCACATGAAAAACGTCCAAGAACGGAGGAGAGGGCCCGGTCCTAAGTGCGCGACAGCAAGAACAGGAGCCCCCCCCCCTTTCTGTTCAGGGTTAGGTTTTCCACCCTTTCTAACATCGCTTACTTTATCCCCCCCCCTACCAATCTCATTCTGTATCATGGACCTTGGCTGCCCTCCAATCCAACACATCTTATTGATTTAGAAGAAAACAATGTTTTCAATAATTTTTGATTAACTTCAAAAGTTGATAGATTATACTACAAAATTAAAGGGATAAATGGAGTTTGCAATACTTCCCATATGGTATCGAAAATCTAAAATGCTGCCTCTTTACACAACATACATATAACAACACAAACCTGATAATCTTCCAAAGTTCTTCAACGGATTTAGATTCCCCTTCTGTCTTTCCTTCTTCTGGATCTGAGACACTTATCGGCGGAATAAGTATAGACTCAAGAGGACGTTTGCGGGATTCTGCAATTTCATCAGTTAACTATCACAAGGGAAAAAAAACATGAAAGTTACTTTTAGGGATAAGTTGTAAGTGTGACATAGATCAACAAGAAAAAATGCTCCGATGCGATCATTCTGGGTGTTTATTTAGGTCTAGTTTTAAAATCTTTATAAAGAAACCAGTTTTACAGCTTTTGGCTACCACACAATTTGATTTTCTTATTTCAAGATTTATACACAACATGGGTACAACCCTGTACTCAAAGTCTTATTCCAAATCCAATTGGCTGATTGAACTAAATTAAAAATTCCTCTTAGCCACTACAACAAAGTATGTGTTGGCACCTCATCCAAAGTTTTTAATACCATTATTGTACTGTATGGTCAGTGGTTACTGATTGAAGACATACATAGACTTGATTTTTGTGCGATTAAATAGCAGAATAGTTTGTTAAGTGTGTGCAAGTAAACATTTCGAGTTCACTGTTTAGCCAAACGGTGCTATTACTTTATTTCATTTCCATATTTTGTAATCCTTTTAAGCCGTCATAGGATTTCTTATAATGGAAGGTTTATAAGTTGTAGAGATATATGCAGGATGCTATAAACAATACAAGAACTCATAAACGTAAACACACAGTTAAAAATCCCAACAGTTAGGAGGCAGACCAGTTGGCCATTTACAGGCATATTGGATTTGACTCTGGGATCAATCAAGGTAAATCCTGTCAGTGGTCAGAGTGGGATTTGAACCTGGTATTTACCACGCCCTAACCACTGAGCCATGTTCACTGTCCTATACTACAAAACCTTTTCCTTTTGTTAGATATCAATTTTTAAACTATTTGAGGAGAGATTAGAAGTTGATAAACTGACTGGGACTAAAAAGGTTAAAGGATTCTAAGCGCACCTTTTGGAACTGTTGATGGAGAATGGAGTTCTGATCAACTAAGTCTGCACATCTGGATTCCATCTTTTTCATCTCTTTTGATTGATTATCCTTCAGTTTCTGCAAAGTGGACTGCAATTCCTCGAGCTTATGCTCAGATGTCTTCGCTCTTTCTTCCCATTCACCAACAGTACTGCTAAGCTGCTGACGCTATTGAATTATGATCGTAGAAGTGATTACAAAAAAAAAAATTTAGATCCGGCGACAAATCCCAACAAAAACGCTGATGGACTTAAAATTGTCACTGCGCTTAGATATACTATTTGGAATAACATTTACAATTTTCATACACACATTTAGAAAGTATGGGCCACCCGTGATAACCACATGGGCTAATTGAAACAGGTGGTCTTTACGCAGGAAAATCACATCAAATGGCACCAAATATATTATCGAATTGAACAATATACCAACTAACAACTATCTAAAATTTAAGAATATGTCAGTTGGAAAGAGTTACAATATTTATTGTATAAATTTTTTCTCAAACAAAACGGGGGAAACAATGAAAACTTTGAGAATTTCCTTTAGCTGCAACAGGCATGTCACCAGGGCTACTACCGAGATGGAGGATAACCAACAACAACCCAACAATTTTCTTCCACTTTTAGGGGAAAATGCTTCTTTACAAACTACAATGCTATTTGAATGACCGACTTCCAAAACAGATTCCAGAAATACTGATGTACATGTTGCCTACCAAAAAAGAAGGGCGGTTGGAGGTTTCTTCAATTCCTTACGATACTATCACCATTTAAAGTGAGCATGACAAATGAATAACCAATCTCCTTTACTGACTCGAGCAATAGAAGACGAAAATATCATGGTGCCCAACAATTTTGCAGCTGTAGGTTTCATCGCATTTCTTGTCCTAGCACCACTTAAAAAGGGAAATTTAAATGAATGACTAATCTCCTTTACTGACTCCAACAATAGCGGATCAAAATGTCATGGAGACTGACAAAGAGGATTGCACCTGCAGGTTTCACCACAACTCCTGTCGAACCTAGCAACACTTAAAGAGGACACGATAAACGATGACCAATCTCTTTTACTGACTCTAGCAACAGCAGATGCAAATGTCTTGGAGCTTAACAAAAAGGATTGCAATCGTTGGTCCAAAAACATTTGCAAAACTCTTCTTTGTACTAATAACACTATTCAATCCATATTAGAAGTTTCAGATCCTTTCTGTACATTTTTATCACATTTTTCATTTCGTGGCGCTTGGAACTGTGGGAAAAGTACAGGTCACCATTTTGTTCATAATAATAATAATAATATAAAAGTTTTAGGAGCATTATTCAAGCTCAATGCTCTTACAAAGCAGGATAGAAATCAAATTGCACATGTATCTTATAGCCTGTGTACATCCATTCCCACCCCTCAACCCCGTGGGAAAAATTCAGGGAGGAAATGTCTGTGACTTGGCGTCCCTAATCATGTTCCGAGGTCACGTGAGGTTCTCAAGATTTTGAGGACGACTCTCATTGGCTGTTGTATTTTTGAAACATGAATACTCTCAAAAGCACAGAAAAATCGAGCAAAAACTGAAAACCACAGCTACAGCTCAATAACTTTATTTTCAGTTTATCATATTTAAGGTTTTACAAAACAAATTTACAACACTGCTAGTGTTCAAATGTCAAAATGCGATCGAGTTTGGAAATAGTTTCAGATTTTCCATTTCGACTGTCTGCGGACACAAAATTACACCGAAGGCGAAACGGCAAAACAATCAGAATTGATCCGACTTTCATAAACGAGTGAGTATATTGACAATTTCCACTTAGGAAAATCACAAGATATATCAGACAATTCAAAGACGGCAAATTTCTAAACTTTAAGAAAACCCAGCCAGCGAGCAAAATCCTGATGCATAATTTGCAGCTAGAATGCTTTAAAAATAAACATTTACAGCTAAAAACAAATTCTAACTTTCTGTATGGGGGAATTCTTCAAATAACTCCAAATTGTGGTTACTTTTCAAAGAGAAGTAGTACTTGAACATTATCTAGAAATTAGTCTGGTATTTTTGCAAACGCTCAAAACACAGATCAATTGTTTTGAGGTTATAACCTCGGGTCACTTGACACGAGCGAGTTGCCCTGGTTGTACTAGTCGATTTAAGCTTATTTTAGTATAAAACGACAAAAACTGACAAGATTCTTAAAATATATACCTGTTTTATTGAAACTTTGAATTATCTCACAAAAGAATTCAACGGTTATTAAATTTGTTCCAGCAGATTGGAGAATGGTGACTGCGAGTTTTGTGACTGGGAAAAAGAAATAATTTTCTCGCTCCTTCCTTTGTACTGTAAATAAATACAATTTTCAGTGCCTTACCTAATGATTTATAAAGTAGGCCGAGTAGGAAAAAAATTGTAGCGCAGTTTGGATTATCATTTACAACAAGCAGTGTGTGTTTGATAAACATGCATACATTATATATGCAAAATCATGTCAGAACATGATTAGGGACGCCAAATCAGACGTTTCCTCCCCGAATTTTTCCCGCAGGGTGGACGGGTGGGAACAGATATACACAGGCTAGTACCTTAAGATGTTTTTGATATATCTTAAACTGAAAAGTTTAAAAATAGCCTAAGTAAGTAGGCTTAATTAAAAGCTTTTTTTAAACAGAAAGGTTTTAAGATTTGATTTAAAAGTCGCAAGAGAGTTGCAATTTCTTAGATGGTAGGGCAGGGAGTTCCACAGTTTCGGCGCACAGACAGAGAAAGCTTTATCCCAATAGGTAAAAGATTTAGATACTGGAGAAGTTAATAGGTTCTGACTTGAGGATCGGAGTGAACAGACGGGTTTATATTGTTGAAGTAAGTTGTAAATGTAGTAAGGTGCCATGCCCTAAAGAGCCTTGAAAGTGATGTGCGACACTTTGTATTCGATTCTGGAACATATAGGAAGCCAGTGAAGTTGACGAAGGACAGGAAATATGTGTTCGGATTTTTTGTTTTTTTTGGTTCATCACCATCAGTTAAGAGTCCTACCTCGTCTTTAGCTGCTGTCAATGCCTCCACATCTTTTGCGTGTAACACCAACTCCCTTTCATATTTCTCTTGGGACTAAAAGAACAAGTGCACTCGTTCGAATTTTCGTTATTGGACTTCAAACTGTATAAATAATACCTAAAGAAGTATCAATTTGGATGACCTTAACAAAACCTTCAAGACTTCATCTCTACTGTAGGTTTAAAAACACAAATCTCCTGTAAAAGTTAACTAATAACTACGTTCTAACTTTCATAACACAATTACATGCACCAAGGATATAAACAGTGAGGAAAAGTTTTATTTCAAATGAAATACATGGTAAATGAATGAAGGTGAAAAAAAAAATCTTCTTAACTGATTACAAGAAAAAAATTGGTTGTAGTTTGGAGAATTTACCGACATGACATTGTCTGAATAGTACGTAATTATCAATTAAAATAACTTTCTCCCAACATTTTCACCTACTTTTAGAACTAAGACTTTAAACCTAGATTCTAATATTTCAATGTAAATATAATCCTATGTATTGACACATGTGAGTATGAAATAGAACTGCTTTACTTTGTTTTAGTTTTATACACGAATTCTTGTATACTACAAACAATTACAGCAACCTGAGCAAACGTTACAAAAACTTCGAAAAAATTAAGTATGTCAAACATCAACAAAAAATGGTGTTATCAAGCTTAAACACTTTCATTATCAGAAAGAATTTAATTTGTTTGCTTTTATTTTTTTACAAATACTTACCTTAGCAAATTTCGCTCACTTGTAAGCACCAGATTTCGCTAGCATTAGTAAGTTTAAGGTAAGCACAAGTAATCGATTCTTCAAAGCAAAGTGACTTGTTGAAACCCACAAAAACTCAATGACTGTAAATTTTATAAGATTGAAATTTTTGAGTGATACCAGTTGATACTACCAAGTCGATAAGTGTATTGGTGCCATTACACTCTTCAATTTTTTAATTGAACTATTCCCTACATTCTCTAAATATGTCTTACTTCAGAGGCCAGGTTCGCTTGCTCTCTCAGCTGCAGTCTTGCTGCCAACTCGTTAGCATTTGCACTCTTAGCACTCTTGAGAGCTGCTGCAAGTTCAACTCTGAGTTGTGCCAGCGTCTCCGATAAGTCTTTGCTTTGGTTCTCAACAGCATCTTGCAGTTTGATATTTTCTTGCAGGAGACCACGATTGTTGTCCTCTAACTCTCCAACTAGAGTTTTTAGCTTATTGCACTCTTCTTCAGTCCTTCCAACTTTTTCTTCAACAGACTTCTTATACTCTTCACTTACCTTCATTATATAAAACAGAGAAATGAAATTTAACTGTCGCAACTTGTTTCAACATAGAATAGTCATTAAGTTGAAAAGCTTTTTTAATCATCTACAACAATAAGAGACATCATGAGTTATTTTGAAGCCAAACGATTTCCTTTGTCACAGAAGCAATCTTTGCTTTCAAGTCTTATTTCGTTTTAAAGAGAATCTCATGCAAAAATACTATAACGAAAAAATGGCAAGTTCTTAAAGTACTATTTTGAGAAGAAACATTCAGGTTAGCTTGAATTTATTTTCTATACTAAACTGCTTGGAAATGAGCCATTAAGACTGAACATCACACTTGAATAACGAACTTCTTCCCAGTTGTTGGTCTCAATGACCTTTAAAACCTCGTGTTTGATACAGTTGCAATGTAACATGGTTGCAGATAAATATTGTGCCCCGGGCCTGCCAGGTCTTTGACCTTGCCGAAATTCTGAAGGAATCTCAAATCTTTGATATGATGGTGCAAAACCTCAAACTTCACTCCAGTGTTCTAACGGTTCCAAGTTCTTAATAGTCCATTGGAGATACAATTTGGAAAAACGGCAGTAGCACTTTAACTAACGTAGCTTGTTACTAACATCTCGACAGAAACACAGAAAAATGTAATAATTTACTCACAGCATTTAAGTCTTTTAGTGCTTCTTCATTGGCTGCTGACATAGCTTTAAACTGTTCTACATGCTGTTTAGCCTTCTTTAACTGTTCCTCCAGCACTACCGTTGACAAGAACAAAATTCAATACAAATTAAATAAAGTTGTTAGTGAACAATAGAAAATAAATATATGAACCAAGTCCAATCTGTCAAATTAGCAAGTCCCCTGGGGTGGATAGGAATTTCTTTAACTGCTCCTCCATCATTTCAGTCAAGAACAAAATTCAACATTTTAACAAAACTGTTCACCATGCTTTATCTGGTCAGCAAAAATATCATTTGCGTCACATTAAATTAAAAGAAAACAAATATTAGCTAATCATTAGCATGGACAACCAAGTGCAACCTGATATAAGTGATTTGATATCCCCTGCATGGCCCAATACTGAGTTTTGCCACTACGATCTTATCTCCCTAAAGTAAATAAGGCTCAGATGGACTATCGTTTTTAATTTATTTAAATGTTCTACACAATTGATCAGTGTTACCACATCAGTACACAAATACATAGAGACATGACTGGAATAGGTGGCTAAAAAGAATATCTTCCCTCATACGAGCCTTTACAGGTAATGCAAGATAAGAACTGTAAACTTACATTTTGCTCTGCTCTCTGATTCAGAAAGGTGCATCTGCACCTCTTGCAACTTGACAGAATATTTATCTTCAATTTCCTTCTTTGCTTGTTCCAATTCTAGTGGCAATTTCAACAAAAAAAACCCCCGTTGTTAAAGAAACCATATTTTCCAAAAATCCAAGCCAAAGTAAGGAGGGCAGCTGATTCCCAATTCTCAGACAAGGAAAAATTTTAACCAGATTTTAAATCTAGTAATAATTTATTAGCAATCATCGCCGAAAACCATAAAACTTGATCCATTAAACATTTCTCAAAACATCACCAGAATATGCAGAATCGGCATTTCAGCAGGATACTTGCTAAAACTTTCCTGTGGAAGTATAACCCTGGACTCCCTGGAGGCTCACGTCCTAAAATCACCACCCCCCCTCCCCTTCCAATCACTATAAGCTTCCATCAGCCCTGCAAAGAATACAGCTGCTACGTCTATCTTAAACTGTCATAGTACCATCTGATGGTATTTATCTGAGTCTGGTACATACCATAAAACTATCCTTTCTGAAAGTGAAACACATCAAAAATGATCAACGTTTACACTAGATTTCAACCGTTCCCTTCAGCTGCCAGTATATCAACTATTTGCCTTAAGCCCTCAAGATTAAAAACTGAGAGGCATTTGTCGTAAGTGATAACTTTTCCAACACACTTCCAGATAATTTCACGGTCAAGCCCCAGAATATATCATGCAACTCATCCACCTTATTCACCCATCCTCATACAATCTATGATCTAACAGTATGCTTCAACTAATCAGTCCGAGAACTTTAAACCAATTTGGAAATAGATCCTTCTCCTCTGCATTAACTTTGGAATACACTTCCCTTTGCAGATCAAACTTACGGATAAACTAACTACCTTTAAAAATAAAAAGAAGACTTTTATTTTCTAAAGCTTTATTGCTTTTGCTTTTATACACTTCAAAAGCGCATCTGAAAATTTATATCATCATCATTATCAACTGTTAAGAATGTAAAACTGTTTAATTCACTGACCATGAAGGCTTGCTTCTGGTTCCTTCAACAGTTCATCTACTCTCTTTTCTGTCGCTTGAAGATTAGCAGATGCTTGGCTATGCTGTCAAACAATGCAATTTTCTGTGTTAAAAGCGATAATTTTAAAAGCTACATTACAATACCAGGGCAGAATATTAACTTTTCCGTGTTCACTGTTTGTGTATTACACCCGAATGAACTATTACATCTACAACTCTTTCTAAATTATATTAGTATAAATCAAGTCTTTTTCTATCACAAATACTGCAATCTGATTGGTTCCCTACTCGCTATCTATCCGATGATAGATAGCGTCTGTAAAATCCAACATGGCGACTAAATGTGCACTTCTGGATTTTCAGTCCTTTCTGCAGACGACTTGAAGCTTCTAATTGACAAAACAGTTCAAAATAAAACAAAGGCAGCTATAAAATATGGTATAAAAATTCTGAAGGTAAGAAAAAAACAATTTGTTTGTTTCAAAGCATCAATTTAACACATTTCACTCGAAAGACTGCCAAGCAGACCTGCACATGCGAAAGCTGTTTGGAGAAAAATCAACTTTATAAATTTATTACGATTTATTGTGGTTCCGTTATTTATTCTCCAATGATTTTCAACTAAGATAATTAGAATACTCGCTCTTAATTTCTATCAACTGAATATATTTGAAGAATCAACCCAACACATTTCACTCTGACAGGCTTACGAGCGGATCTGCATGCGAAAGCTGTTTACACCAAAATTGTTTTAAGAAAAATAATTTGTTTATTTCGAATTACTGTGGTTATGTTAATAACTATTCTCTGGAGATTTTAACTAAAATGATTAGAATACTTGCTCTTAATTTTTATAGGCTGGACATGTTTAAAGCAACAGTTGATAAGCACAAATCGCTTGAGGGATTGCCGCAGCCATGCGAGAACATCTACACTGCTTGTATCAACATTAACTGTTGGAAGAAATTAAAACTTTTTTATTACAAATTTTTGTAGTTGTTGTTTATTCTCAAAGGGATTTATACTAAAACAATTAAAATAAAAAAAAATCCTTTCTCGAGCCTACTGGCCCATTAGGCCGGTGCTTATCTCCAGTTTCCATAGTGTTAAGCGAATGAGAGTTTTTTACTCCCCCTAGACAGGACACTAATCTATCACAGGTTAGCCCCCAGCAGAACTGGTACTCACTTATACAGCTGAGTTGACTGGAACAAAGTCGGGTAAAGTGACTTGTTCAAGGACACAACACAGTGGTCTGGCCGGGGCTCGAACTCGCAACCTTGGGATTACGAGCCAAACACGCCAACCGCTCGGGCACTGCACCGCCGCTCTTAATTTCTATCGGCTATTGCTAGAATGACTCAGGCTTCACCCCCTCATCATTCTATCAGTCGATAAAAATTGCGAGCTTGTATTCTAATTGTTTAAATAGAAAATTGAGCTATAACCAATCAGAGCGCGCATTATCTCGGGCTTATTTTTTAATAACTATTAAACTCTACCCCATGTGTCCCATGCTTGTTAAACTTGGTTCTGTGAATCAAATTCATCCACTAGAATGGTTTACTCAAGGTCAGTTTATTCAAGACACTTAGGAGTTTAAGCAACGAGGACCACAATGCCGACGACGATGGCATGAAAAGCTTAATTTTGAGTTCTTACGACTACGGGAACGAGATCAAAAGAAAATGTTCTCAATCTTCCTTCACCTTTATGCTAGGAGCCTTAATCTTTTTCTGTTCACAAAGCGTCACTAGGACAAAAGAAAGGGCAAATGAGCCAGGGCAAACTAGGAAAGTCTTTTTTCGCAAGCCATGATTTTTGATATTGCTGTCTTCAATGTTTAAACTCTCTACTGTGGCAAGTTTAGGTTGTGTTCGTAGCTTCTTGATATTTCTACCTTCTTAGGTACTGTTAGATATGTGTCCTGGCATTATGTATATTAACTTAGACGTATATTTATCACATACTTAGTTTGATATTTACATAGTAGATCAGTGAAATATAGAGCATATCAGCCAACCATATCAATCACACGTGGTGATATCTAAAACAGCCAATCAGAATGAACAATTTCGATATCATCACGTGTGATTTATATGAGTGTTTTCCCGCCGTTGAAACAACTTGTCAATCTACTTCGTTGATGATTGAGAGCAACATGTAGAATCTCACTAAGTATGTAATAAAAAGAAAATTACATGGCCGCTTGGAGATACGAATTTGCTGCGCTCACTCATGAGATATTTTTTTCTAACACTTGAAGATAAAATTTATATCTACGAGTGGCAATGTAATATCCTCTATATATATAACAGTTGTAAAATAATGGTACAAAAATAAATGTGTAACGAAAGCACAAAAACTTGCTTAGTCACTGGTTTGATTCTCTCATATAAGTATACTTGTAACATGTCAGTATTGCAATTGTTTTTATTTGTGGCAATGTCAATGATATAAAAATTTTCTTTCTTGCATGCCTTACCTCATGCAATGGTACAACAACCTAATACAACTACTGGTTTATCTTTAACCTTTACAGCTGAAAACAAACCCACTCCCACCCCCCCCAACCCCCCAACCAAAAGTAACCAGCTAGCAATAAGGGAAAACAGACTGGGACCTGCATAAAACCATCAAACACTCAAACAAGTAGCTGGTGAAAAGTATTTAGGTACCGTAAACGCTCTTAAAAGAGCCCCCCCCCCCTTCTATCAAGTCCCTCTATCTAATAAGCCCCCCTCCTGTGCTTCAAGTTTTGAACAAGCCTCCTCCCCAATCCAAACATAAAGGCAAAGGAGCTTAACATAAGGCTAGTTGCTATTAATTCTGTTTGGTATCCAGACTTCATCTTTCATGTTTCTGTTTTTGCCTATTTAATAGCAATTTTTAATTAAGGCCCCTCCCCCTCTCTCTAATAAGTCCCTCGTCTGAAAGGTCTAAAATAAATACGGCCCCAGGGGCTTGTTAGAGCTTTTACAGTAGCTGGTTAAGTTTGCTGGCTATGAGCTGTTATGTCCGACACGAAAACAACCACTGACTATAGCCACACAAGGACAATCATCTATCATTATGATAAATCATTCTCCTCGTGTGGTTATAGTCAGTGGTTTTTTTCGTGCCGTACATATGTGTGCTCCTAATTAACAAAAGGACATTCAACCTGCAGCTTTAAAGTCTCCAACTCATTTACAGTTGACAACATTTTCTCTCGGGTGTCTTGATGTGTCTTCATTTCTGTCTGCAGCTGATTACGAAGTTCTTCTACACGGTTCTGTTTAGCAATACACATATTTTAGGAAACATCCACTGTGCAAAGTTTTGACAAAGTAGTGCTGCTACCTACATTTACTTCCTTAAAGTGCATATGAAGTGAAAAGTATTATTACATCACTGGATAGACCTTACTAAATGAGGAATAGCAGTAAAAAAAAAATTGACAACATAAGATATTAACATTTAATGTTTTCAACTGATGACATCACCATGGGTTCCGACAAAAGACGTAAGCAACCTAGGATTTTTGCAAATATTATAGCAAAGGGCCTCAGGTTAATGTAAGGGCATTCATTGTCACTGTAACTTACTTCCCAGCTTTTCACAACTGTTTGGTGGTGTTTTTCTTCAGATTCCACCTTCTTCCTCAAAAGTGTGGCTTCTCTCTCCAATGCTTCAACCTGGGCTCCAAGTTTTGATCGAGTCTCAAATTCTGATCTTTCAAGGTTGTTCTGCAAACATGAAATAATCTAAGATGAATTTGTGCATTGCTGAATTTTCTCACTATTACAAAACTGTCTCCAAGCTTTCAGTGAAACAATAACTTTTCAAGCTTAGTGAACAGTGGAACATCGATTAAAGTTGTCTTTTATCGGCATGGTAAATGAACATAAAAATACACGATTAAATGCTTCTTTAAAGATGTAAAATTATTATCTTAAATATTATGCCATAGGCTTGCAAAAGCATAGTTTTCAAGATAATTTTACAGAGTAACTCCGATGATGCTGTAGGGCAGAGAAAGCTCAGCTTTAAGGTAATTTTACAGAGAAACTTTTTAAGATTATTTTACATTCTACACCTTAAAGCAGCATTAGACAGCGATCGCTTTTAATCGTGTAATTTTATGTACGGTGTAACATAATAAATTCACCATGACATCTACTCCAACGGGGAATGTCTCAAACTTACTTACTTTCAATATTGGACCATTTTATCTGTACTAGTACTAATTTAATTTATTGTATCACATGTTCTGTTTGCAACAAACTGTACATCGGAG
>JAOBRD020407696.1:0-15630 GCA_027575215.2 Hydrozoanthus sils | reverse complement strand
GCAGGTGAAGGCCATTTTTTACAGGTGAAGGCCATTTTTTGCAGGTGAAGGCCATTTTTTACAGGTGAAGGCCATTTTTTGCAGATGAAGGCCATTTTTTGCAGGTGAAGGCCATTTTTTACAGGTGAAGGCCATTTTTTGCAGGTGAAGGCCATTTTTTACAGGTGAAGGCCATTTATTACAGGTGAAGTAGCCGGGGATGGTCATTGTCCATCAAACACAGTTTTCAAGGTGAAGTTGATCCTTATCCTGCTAGCTATATTTTCGAAAATCAATGTCATAAAATTACAAATTTCAGAATTGAACGGTCACTTTGTAGGTTTTGAAGCAGTGGTTTTAATTTAGAACATTTTTAGTTCATATAAAACCGCTTTTAGCAGGATAAGAATGAAAATTAACGTTTTCTATTTTACGCCAAGCTTTAATAACTGAAATTTGTCTTTACGAACAGAGCGGCAGCAAGTGCCTCAGGGAAACAGATCAGAGCTGGTGAAATTTGGTGGTCCTTACCTACTTCACAAGTACCTTTCAAGCAAACATCCAAACCTTAGCCACCAACGATCCAAGAGTGCTGACTCCACTAGCTGGTCTACACCGGATAACCTCGATCGTTCCCAGGGTCCGCTTTCTCTTCCCCATAGACCCAGGAGACGAGATTGTGCGCTGGATTTCGGGGAAGGACGTTGGGGACCTAGCTAAAAAATGGACAGGGGCGCTCTGAGAACTTTAAGGGTTTAAACTGACTCCCTATCTTTTAGTCAGTATTAGAGCTCTACCCAAGGTTGTACTGCATGGTTGAAACAGAATCAGGGGCCAAACTCAACTATTTTTATGACGGGACCAGGGGCCCCGCGGAGTTTTTTTGGGTCTGACTTTTTGGCTCGAAGGCCGGGTTTTTGGGTCTGTGAATTAAGCCCGGATTTTTTGGGTTGTCAAATTTGGCCAGGATTTTTTTTATTTTTGCGTCTCGTTATCTAGACAAGTGCTTATATCATAAGTAAATTTGGCAAAAAGGACCTCAATCAAAAGTTTGTCGTACGCGTCACACGAGTTCATAATTCATGTTCTGATGAAATAAATAGCTGGTCAAATGAAAGTGATTTAGGAATTTTTGGGCATGTAAAAAAAGTGGGGATTTATTTAGGTTGTTGGGTTTTAAGGCAGAGAATTTTCGGGTATAAAATTTGAAGCTCGCTCTGTTAAAAACATACTCATGTAGAATTTTCTGTATTTTCTGTGCGATCGAAGTGCAATCAGCAGTTTTCAACGGAGAAATATTTAGTGAATAGACCTGCTCAATAGTTTTAATTTCAAATTTGACATTATGCAACTAGTTAGATTCCAAGAGGGCGTAGTATTATTAATTAAAAGATGGAAGGAGGGAGGGAGGGTAGCATCGAGGGAAGGAGAGGAAATAAGGGGAAATAAGAGAGGCAGGGAGGGAAGGAGGAGGGAGAATGGAGGGAGGGAGGGACAGAGAGAAGGTAAAGGGTGGAAAGAGGGAGGGAAGAAAGAAGGGAAAGGGGGAGGGAAGGACGGAGGGAAAATAGAGGGAGAGTTGGACCGAGGGAAGGAGAAGGGGAGGGGCGGAGGGAGGAAAGAAAGAGGGAGAGGGGGAGGGAGTTAAGGACGGAGGGAAAATGGAGGGAGGGACGGAGAGAATGAGAAAGGGAGAGACGGAGGAAGGGAAGAAAAAAGGGGAAGAGCTCGGGAAGGACGGAGGGAGAATGGAGGGATCAAGAAGGAGTACAGATCCCCGGTGCTCAGCTCTCCATTTGGATCAGACTCGACATGCAAAGTAGATTAGGATAGTTACTTAATAATAACCGTTGACAGTGCTAACAGTTTGTTTTCCCAATAAACTAAAAACCTTGAGTAGACAACGACTATCATGTTTTGTTTTTAGACCCGGTAAACCAACAGAGAACATGTAAATATTGTTAAAATCAATGCAATAAAACAATAGCTGAAAGTAGAATAACAGTAGTAAACAGAAGAAAAACAACCTGAAAAAATAATCTAACAACACGCCAACAACAACAACAACAACAACAATAATAATAATAATAATAATAATAATAATAATAACAATTGTTGTCGTGTTAATGTTAGATTTCGTCAATTTTGATTTTTAAAATGTTTTAAATTCAAAAATTATTGAAACTAATAACTGCATTTTTAAAATTTTTATCGGCGGCGCAGTGGTCAAGCGGTTATTGTGTTTGACTCGTAATCCAACGGTCGCGAGTTCGAGCCCCGGTCAGACCACTGTGTTGTGTCCTTGAGCAAAACACTTTTTTTCGACTTTGTTCCAGTCTGATATAGCTGTATAAAAGAGTACCAGTTCTGCTGGGGGCCGCTAACCTGCGATGGATTAGTGTCCTGTCCAGGGGAAGTCAGAGACTTTCATCCGCTTAAAACAACAGAAACCGGAGAAAATCGCCGGCCCTATGAGCCACTTAGGCTCAAGAAAGAAGGATTCTTAAAATGAAAACGGGATCTAAGCCTAGGTTGAGAAGCTTGGTGGTTCTGCGGACTCTTCCTCCGTGAAAAATCACACACACACACACTTGTACACCCAATTATATACTCACACCAATACCAATTTAAAACACCATGCTAAGTCGTGCTAAGATAGCTCGAGTCAGGCATGATTTAAGCACAGCGTCTAAAATAAACCTCAATTACCTCAGCTAAAATAGTAGAGCACGGGTCAGCTGTCGCAGACTATGGCACGGTTTGGTTTCAACCGCCGCGCTAAAGGCGTGCTGTAAACAGATTTTCTAACGGGTGAGCTTAGCAGGACTGGAGCATGCACACCGTTTTAAAACGGGCCAAATTTACCAACATGCAAACACTATATACTTCTAAAAGAAATAATATTACTGACGCAGGTTTTTCTTGGTAATACCAGCTAGTTTTTTTCCAGGAAATGAGTTAGTTTTTTTAGGAAGTACCAGTTAGCTTTTTCCAGGATAAATGGAAAACACAATAATAAAGAACTTTTGTTCACAGTTTTATTTACAGAGTTTGCACACATATATTTTACATGAGCTTTACAAACAACCGTTAATTTGGAATTGCACCGAGATCTTTCAACCTTTGCCAAAGTAAATAGAGGGATAAACTTAACAGTAGCTTTTCATTACATCCTTTTTTAATAAAAAACAAAATATTAGTTTAGTTAGTGCTTCCAAGTTAGGTTTAGACCAGTTTGTATTTGTGTTTTTGGAGAATTCGAATACAGCTTAGACAGACGTTTTTTAAACATTGATGTCATAAAAAATTTTCAAATATCTTTACACTAAAACCACAGGAAGAATGGAAACTTAGCTTAATTTGATTGACTTTTGTTAAGTTAAAAAGATATTGCACGCATGCATTGACTTAAGGGTACTTTAAAAGAAATCTCTTCAAGGAGGTTGTCAAAAACACCATATTCAAAGAACTATTTATAAAACAGTATGTATTTTATTTTTCTAATTTGTCGCGCAAACAGCTATTTACAATTGTGTTCCTTTCGCTTTGACCATATTACCAAATCTAAAGTGAATTTTATCAATGCTACAGTTTTCATTCAGTAATATTCCCTAATTTGAAAAAGCTTTTCACAGTATTCAGATCACGGGAACAGGCGGGAGTTTGGTACCCGATGGCGGTCTTGAAACCCCACGATTCTCGATGTCGTTAATTTGCACCCGTAACTTTCTAATCTCGCCCTTCTGGATATCAATGATCTTCTCTAACTGCACAATATCTTCCGGTTTCACCACTTTTTCTGTGTTGTTAGACGAGATATCCCCCACTGGTAGGCCCTGGGATTTCCTCATGACACCCAGAGTTGTCTCCAGGTCATGTACTTGTGTACGTGCAATCTTGAGTTCACGCCTCAAGTCATTAATTTCCTTAATGAGAGTAACATTTTCCTGGGGAGAAAAGAACCAAAATTAAAGATTCATATTTGGCGACGCTTGTTGTAGTGCGTCGTTAATAGGAAGAAGTCCGAGGCAGCGCAGTGGCCGAGCGGTTAGGGTGATCGACTCGTAGTCCTGGGGCCGCGAATTCGAGCCCCGGTCAGACCACTGTGTTGTGTCCTTGAGCAAGACACTTAGCCTGACTTGTCCCAGTCGACTCAGCTGTATGAACAAGTACCAACGGGCTAACCTAAGATTAATTAGTGGCCAAAAGGAGTCAATGATTCTCAACTGCTTAACCTGCGAGTTTAATACTAAAACAATTATCCCCCGAAGTGGAGGTGACTAGTGGTGGATATTTACCGGGCCGCTTCGCTCGGTAAATATCTATCGCTAGGCACCGACACTGAGGGGGATAATTGTTTTAGTATTAAACTCGCAGGTGAATAGCACTTTTGAAAATAATTAATTTCAAAACATTTAAGAAACTTCATGAATTAAGATGAGAGACTGTTTGTTATAATGTCTGCCATCTTGTTTTCTTGTCGACACTTCGGACATAAAATTTCTCGAGGCACTTTTTCAGTTCAGTTGGAGTCATTTCCTTTGATAGTTGTAACTAGCTCATTTTATTGCTCAAACCATGCTGCAAAATCTATTTTCTTTGTTAAAATTTTCAATTTTCTTTCGTGTTTACATGGCCATGCATAAACAGAAAACTTTGTTAACAAACTTAAAATGTCGATAGTTTTTCTCAGCCGCCAGCTGGTAAACAATGATTGTTAACTTTTGAGATATTATTGTCACATACACCCCTGGAGGGGGTGTATGTGTCAATAATATCTCAAAAGTTAACATGGGCACACACCTTTTATTCCATTTTTGCTGTTTACATACAATGATTGACAAAAGACGAAAGTTTGGCAAAAATCTCAGTGTAGGTTCTATTTCAATGGAATGACCTTAAATGGCGCAGCAACGTACTGCCAATAAAAGTATGCTTTTAAGAAAGTATTAGAGTGCAAAAAACTGGATCATTGCAATATTATAATGTTGGAACAATTTTCTACGTGTTAGTAACTGTTTATTTACAACAGTTATGAAAAGGAAAGAAACTATAAGGGGTTAATTTATGCTCACCTGCATAATTCTGACATTATCAGCTCTATGAATTTCGGAATCCTTCGTTAGCTTTTTCCTCAAAGACGCAACGCTTCTCTCAAGATGCTCCCTTTGTCTGGCATATTCCCTCTGTATATCAGCATCAACGCCTGCGGAGTCGGGCTGCAACAAGAAAAGGTTTTCTTCTAAGTAAAACATGCCGTCAAAAGTCAAAACCTAAAGCTTATATAACACTATAATAGAACTTAGTCTGTAATAAATGTTTTTGAAAAAGGAGAAAAAATGTCGTTCATTTACAAAGTTACAAAACAGCTGCATGTATCCCTATAACATGTGTTTGTGTTACAGTGCAAAGTTACAGGATCATTGATCTGGTATTTCAAGAAGTAACAATTTTTTTGCAATTTTTTCCTTTAGATGACTTTGACGTCACAACTTTGGTAGTTTGCATATTACAAGAACCTTAGTACCTCAGTATCTCAGTTACGTCAACGAAACAAACGACATTTGCCTTCTTTTTCATAAAATTTTTTGACATACCAAGCTCGGTGTTATATATAAACTTTAACATCTTGTTGAGTGCCTTGCGCTTAAGAAATATCTTCTCTTTTTAATGTCTAAAGTTCTGATCTTTCTTCATTAGTTCTTCAAGGGAGCAGTAAAAAAATTATTGTTTTCTACCTATTATATGTCGAGACAAGTAAAACATGAATTGTGTGCTAGTCAGACAGCTATTGGGCTTTTTGAACGAACTTTTCCGCCAAGGAAAAAACGAGTTGTGTGCAAGTCTGGCACCTGTTGGGTTTTTGCGCGAATTTTCCCGCCTTTCGGTGGAAAGCAGCATACGGTTGGCCGTTATATTATGTCTACTCTGGTTTTTTATGAGTATCAAAAGAAATCACGATCCGTTTTACAAATGTTAAGATCCAGGATGACATGTCGAAAAATCAACAAAAAAAATAACCCACAAAACTTATTTGCCTCACATAAACATTCAAAATACGCTCAAACTCCATGTGCTTACTAAAAATTGACAAACTTGTAAACATTTACGCAATAAATATTTAAGATAAAATTATTTTCAGTCACTACAATAGTTTTAAAATGACTCACAAATTTGAGAAAAACCCAAACTGCACATTTTGTCACTATGAAAATAAATTTTGCCAAATTCAAAATATAGAAGCTGAGCTCAGAAAAACATTGACCCAAATATGACGTCAAGAACGAAGTGGAAGAAAATTAAGAAACGCTTTGTGGTCAACTTTAGAACAATTTTGCAAGTTTACTTACTGTTTCGTCTTGAACATATTTCTGATAGAGAGATTTCACATTCTCCTTCAGTTTCTTCGGTTCTTGAATGAACCCAACGCAGTTATGTAGATCAGTTTTAAACCTTTTCACTACCGCTTCAACATCGCGCACCTTTAAAAATGAAAAAAAAATCATCCATAAAACAGAAACTGTAAAAATATTGCAAAACTAAATAAAGATCTTCATTCTTACTTAGACAAACAAACTTTCAAGAGCGCGCGTTGGATATGAGATGGTAAATAACCAAAACGACGCGCAGCACCAAGTTGGCTATAAATCATCTCTTATCCAACAAGCGCGAATGGGTTTGTTCTAGATATTATTTAGCAATACGGATACCAACCCTGTTTCTTTTAATTAAATCTAATTCTTTAATACAAAGAGCTCTTTACAGTACTTATAATCTTGTCTCCCATCAACTGTTTATTTTGAAGTAACGATCCGAGTAAGAACTAGGGAGGTCAACAGCAGTGGAATGCAGAAAGGTGCTAATTGCGATATTATTAAACTGTTGATCTGATTGGCTAAACTTTAAAAATGGACAGTATCTTCATAAGCAAGCTGATGTACATATTTCTTTCCAGTTCATTTATTCATTCCCGTTTAGTTGAAATATTTTTGTTTTTAAATTTAAGAAAAATTCTACGTGAGAACATTGAAGATCCAAAGGTTATCTTAACTTTTGTTTTGGAGTTCTATGAATGGATTGATTATTATAGCACGAAAGAAACATTGCCTTAAATAGAGTTTGACTGCTTTTACTTAAAAACTATGTAGTATACTGGTCAATATATACTCAGTATGAAAATTTAAACATTCTTGTGTGGGAAAAGTGAAATGCCGCAGAACAATGGGAGGTTACCTAGTTCTTACACGGACCTTTACTTAATGTTTTCATAGGTAAAGATAGACGAGTATGGCTTCACCTTGCTATGAAGCTACACATGGTTTAGCACGTGACCTAAAAAGTGTACCAATCAAGGAGCACGTGATTTGTAACAAGACCTACCTTCTGTCTCTCTTGGTGCATCTCCTTATCTGTTGCTTTGAGTTTAAGCCTCAACTCGGTGATGTTCAACTCCAGACTTGTGTTCTGCTTGTGGAATCGCTCTAGCTCGCTTTCCATCTGTAAAGAAAACATATGAATAGCTCAGTCTATAATAAAGAGAATGATAACAACAATCATTGAATATAAATTAATTTGCTATGTAATAACAACATTGTCAGCTAAAATAATAATACTAGCACCAAAGATAGAGAATGTTAATAGTGAAATTAAATTTCTAACCATTACAATAATAATGATGGTGATAATAAGATAATTAAAAAACAACAAGAACTTTACTACTACTACCAAATAATAGTAATAATAATAATAATAATAATAATAACAACAAGCAGAAGCTAAAACCGAATTTGAAATAATGCATCTCTGAAAAGGCTCTGCTATAAGCTACAAATCATTTAAACGATAACTCGACAAGCGAGCCATCAACTAACTAATCAACACCGCAACAATTCCATTTGATCCTAGCAACAAAAGAAACATAAACTTAAACACTCAAATTAAGTCTACGTTTGTTCTTGATAAAAAAAAGTCAAGTGGATGGTTTTAAAAATTTAATCACTTCGGATCAAGTGACCAAGTACATACGAAAACCTTTGACTTTACCTCTTGAATCTGTTCCTTCATGGCTTTGATGTCGTTTTCTCGTGGTTCAATTTGCTTCTTAAGCTCCTTGATCTTGTAATCCAATACAAACTTGAACTTCTCCAACTCTTGATTTTTTTTCTTAAGGTCGTAAATTCGTTTTTCCTGTGAAATTTCCGAATATTTGCAGCATGGTTAATAAAAGTCAGTTTTGATTTTATTGTCATTGTACCACCATCGCGCGGAACTCTGTTACGTCTCTACTAATACGGTTCTTGTCATTACAATAATTTAGTGTCCTTACCATATTAACCCCCGTCCTTTATTAGATGAATATCAATAAAGTTGCTATCATCAGTGTTCATAGTCGTTATCAACATCATCACTTCCATCACTGTTCATCTAAAGTGGTGCCATTCTCGTAGTACTAAGCTCAACTTAGCTAATATAACGATGTTCATCGACTTTCATACTATCACCATCATCAACAGCACTATTACGTTGAAACATGAATGATGACGAAAACAAATTTATACGTTGATGAACATAGTAACAACTATCATTTTGTCGTAACAGTCATCACTAGCAGCCTGTTCACCGTTGTTGTTGTTATCAACAGCACCACCATGTTCATTTCTGAACTTTGTTATCATGGCATTGTGCTTATCTAAGCTGTTGTCGATATTTTCGCAATTCACATTTTTATGACACAATTACCTTATCTTGAATTGTTTCGTCTCGTTCTTGAATCTCTTTCTTGAGTCCATAGATGTCCTTCTCTAAAGACTTGATGACACCTTGGAGTTTGTTTTGCTCGCCGTGCAGCCGTTGGATCTCTGCTTTGTAGTCGTCAATCTCCTTCTGCAGGCTTGTAAACTATAATAGAAAAGGACCTCAGACACATGCAAAGAAGCGGTAAGATATTTCAAGACTGAAAAATATGATAAACGCGGTACAGTGTATGGATAACTGGCATATTGCGCGTAATTCTTTCGTCAGAGTAAAATATAGACATGCTTTATTATTATAAGTATCAAGTACTTCATAAGCTTTGGCTTCATCCTGTCAATCCAGGTTGTCCTGATTTTTTAATCAGTTGATGAAACCATATAAAGTGACCATTCATTTTTCTCGTCTTGAAGAATAGAAATGATTGGTGTTATTCAATCTAACTTTTGAACCAGTTGATGAAACCCAATAAAGTTACCATTCATTTTTCTCGTTTTTCTCACCTTTAATTTAGAAAGCGATTCAAAATATTGTGTTTAGTCGAAAATGACAGTTTTGAGTTATTGTTTTTAACTAAGGCAAACTAGTAGAAGAAGGATAAAACTTCAGTTAACTTACTCTAACTTTCAGTTTACCTAGAAAAGGTATTTAAAACAATGACCGTGGTATTAATTGGTGAAGATCGATTGCAGGTTGTTGATGTTTTCAAAACGTTTTCGAGAACAAAGCCAGACATTTTAAACACAAAAATCTCCTTTACCTTCTTCCGCATAATACCAGTCTCGCCCTTTAGTCTCAAGTTTGCCTCTTTCTCTTCTCTCAGTCTTCTTTCATATTTATTCTTTATGTCCAGGATTTCTCGATCCGCGTCTTCTTCGATTTGTTTCTTGGTTTCTTCGTATTCACGCAGCTGCTGACGACTTTCATCTTGAGCCTAAAGAAGAAACGCAAAACTTAGAGTGGTGGAATGAACAAGCAGTCTCAAAAAAGCAATCATGCATCTTTTGAACGTTTTAGTTAAATTTTTAGTGACAATGAGAAGAAACCTCGAGAATCTGTTCATTTCTCGTCCGAATTATCGGTATAACGCCCAGCCATTGTTAAAGCGTTGTTTCTTACAAACTAAAACAAAAGTTTCATACCTGATACATCGAACACGTTATAAACCTCTTTTTAAACGAGATTCTAATATAGGGTTGGAATGGGTTGCGACTCCACACTTCAATACAGAAGAAACCGGAGAGGCGATCATTTCAACGTCTTTGCAAACACTTTAGTGTAAGTGAAAAAGTTTGCACACGTTCTGTCTTTAAAAAAAATAAACCTTTATTTTTGTATTGGTTTAAGTGAATCAGTTGGCTCATTGACTAAAAGGTTAAACGAAAGAATGACTGAATAAATAGATGAATGAGAGCGGGGTGGAATGGCACTTTGTTGCTGTTTTTATCCTTCTTTATTGATTTACAGCTCATCATCGCTGTTATCTTTCTTAGACTTGTTTCAAACGCGTTGCTACAGTCGTGCTAGCTGAACGGCTAGTTCGACTCTGGTTCGATGGTTAAGTGACTTAGTTCGACTTGGTCTTAAACTTCGAACTTCTGAATCTGTCAAACTTTGCCTCTGGCGCTAGTTAAACACGACGTTTAAGACAAACCTCAATTAGCCCGAGTTAAGTTGTGTAGCACAGGACAGCTTGACACTAAGCACAACTGCAACACGTCTTCTGAAACAAACCTCAGTTATATTAAAGCCCGAGCGAAAGTTGTGTAGCACAGGTCAGCTTGTCACTAAGAACAACTGTAACACGCCTTTTGAAACAAACTAAAATTGTGTAGCACAGGACAGCTTGTCACTAAGCACGACTGTAGTACGTTCCTTACCTGTTCAAGCTGCTCTGTTTTCTCATGCACTTTATTATCGTAGTAGTCCGACAGTTCTTCTAACGCCTGCTCTTTTGACTCCTCCATTTCAGTGAGCTGCCTTTCGTAATCTTCCTGCATTTTCTGGCTCTTGGCTTGTAACTCCTGATATTTCTCATATTCCGACATTAACTTTTGATTGTTTGCCGACTCGAGGTCCTGTAACTCTTTAGAGTGTTTCTCCATTGCATCTGCAAGCTCTTCTTCGTGTTTTGCTTCTTCTTTGTCTTTATCGGTCTTCAAGACTTGGTTTTTGGTTTTAAGGGATTCCATTTCCTGGATAAACTTTTCCGTCAACTCTTTGATCTTTTCATTGTAATTCATATCTTTCAGCCGCAACTGGTATTCATTCTCCATCTTTAGTTCCTCGACTCGAGTTTTGAGTTCTGCCATCACTGCGTTCTGTTAAAAACGAAACACAATGCTTGTTGCTGTCACTGTTGATTTCATTATGATGCATATCTCTAGTATTACTCACTAACTTAACAACTATCACACCCTTTTTCTTACCTGTTTGTTTAATTGAAGGCAACAGCTCTAATTCTAGGTAACAGAACTTAATTTTAGGGAAGAGAGGGGGGGGGGGGGACGAGGGAAAAACATCAAGGTTAAGTTTCTTAAGGGGGGTCGGGGTTAAGTTTCATGACCCAGAAATTTTTGAAATATGGTGCTGTCTTGACTGACGCCATTCCTGCTAACTGAGAGACTTTAACGAATGCATTGCATGTGCAAAACAAATGTTTCCCGAGAACTTAAAGAGATGCAAACATGTGTTCCCTTTACATTTTTTTAAACAATTCTTACTTAGGGCTTCGATACAGTAATTATTGTTAAATGGATGTCCTGGACCAACCCGTTCCCCTGAGCTAACTCCCTTGAATTAAACTTGTGCATCATGTCTTATCACATTTTGGTGTAACTGAAGAAAAAGATTAGTTTTTAAATCTATGGGAAGCTGTAAAGGTCTCTTAATTTAACTGCCTACTCTGTTCGAAACTTTTTGGAACCTACCAACTAGTTACCGTTTTGAGCAGTACAGAGAAAAACTGAAGAGGAAAACGTTATAATGGAGCCGAAACCAACTATGGAATTGCACACAGTTTGGGAATCCTACTAATGAGTAGTGGCTGCATGTTTTTTTAATGTTCAATTTCAGTAACATATACAGTCCATGTCTGTAATTGTTTAAAATAATAAATAATCAAGATGGATAATCCAAAACGTAACTTTCTACCTTTTCTTCCAAGTCTGATTTGGTGATGAGTATTTCCTCTGCATAGCCCAGCTCCTTGTCTCTCTTCAGTCCCCGCCCTTCCTTGTCCACGGCTTTGAAAATGAACAAGCATGCGTCCTCGCTCACAGTGAACAGGTACTGATCATCATAAGACATGCGCATCTGAGGAGAGAGGTGACAACAAGACTCAAGCCTTGATATCCATACGTAGAAAGCAGCGTTGCTGTACTCCACTCTAAACTCGTTCCCAGGCTCGCCAGGAAAACAGAGGACCCTGGGAACGATCTTCTCATTACATAACATAAGGTATTTTCAGTTGTGTTCATATTTCAGTTTTCCAAGACTTTTTCACCCTTTCATCACAAATTTCCCGAACTAAACAAAAGCTGACAATGTCCAGAAAGTCTTTCAACAGAAAACTCTAAAACGTTTTGTAACTGTTAATTTTCAAAAACGCAAAAGCAACAAAATAGCATTATAAGAATGTTCAAACTAATATCTTCTGCTATCACTTAACAAAGTTTCTAACGCTCCCCTCCCCTATGCGTACCTTTGTAATGGCTCCTGAGTGAACCTGGTGCTCCTGCCACTCCCCAGGGACGGTGAGTGGGAACTTCATGGCGCGGAGTGTACCGCCATTGGTACCAGAAAACAACATGCGTCCTGATCGTGACATCACACATTGAGTCAAGACTATTTCATTGGCGGGAACTTCGCGAAGGATCTGTGCAAAAAAATAGAGAGTTTCATACACATGCTTTAAGATGGGACTCTAAAACTGAAATTATCATCATTTTTTCTGATATATTACTTGCGTCATTATTTACAACTTCTTTTAGTTATAGTCTTCACTATGGCCTACTCTGGGTCCTTAAGTTGCCGCTATTTAGAGCAACTTTTGCGACTTCAGGCAAATTAAAGAAAAATGGGGTGAAAAATGACTGCGACTTTAAGGAAAAATGGGGTGAAAAATGACTGTGACTTAGTGCGAATTTAAGGCGACTTAAGGCAATTAAAGGAAAAATGTGGTGAAAAGTGACTGCGATTTAGTGCGATTGAATGCGATTTAAGGAACCGGAATAGGCCTTTCACTACTCTTACGTAGTCGTAAAACACAACAGGGTTTAGCAACCCAATAATAGGGCTCCGAGGGCCTACAGTTTGACGTTGTTATCCGAGGAGACGCGAAGGCCTAACCATTTGCAAATATTAGAGTAACCGCAGCACCTTCTACTCAGTTATTCTAAGACCCTGAATGAAGTATCAGCTGGGAGTCGGACCAGCGCCTCCCGCACGAAAGACTGGCGCCATTGTTGGCATAAATTTTACGCGAGTTTGTTGAATTTACTAACTGACAAAACGGTCAAATTTCTTCTCGTAGTTTCTTAAAGTAAAACGGCTTCAAAAACATAAAACCGTTGAAGTAACCAAAAGTCGTACGGACGTAAAGACTAACTTAAGCTTTTTGTTCTTTGCTTCAGTCTTTTGCCTTTAATAAAAGTTACATATTCAAGTTTATATCTCGGAAAATTACGACTGGCTTCCTGCGAGAAAACCCTGGGTACTCACTCATTTGGTATTATAGGGGTGCTCGTCTTATTTTAGGGGTCGAAATTGGCAAATTGGTATACTTTTAGGGGTTTTAAGAAAAAAAATCAGAGTTACTTTAGAAAAAAATGGTATTTTAACGTGCAAAAAGGAGCATTTTTTCTCTGCAGTTTTTCCCATCTTTTTCAAAAATGATGCTTTGAGGCTTTTTTAAGAGTCGAAACTTTTTAGCGTACTTTTTTACACTTTTGAACGAGCATCCCTCCCCCCCCCGCAGAGACTGGCTTTATCTTTTTAGATACATTACGTTCCCTTTATTGCTAAAACAAATACTTTCTGAGCTTCGACATATCGATGCAACACCGAACAATTGCAAATTGCGTACAAAAACACAAACCTGCGAGTCACAAATTTCTTTCAGAGTTCTGTCTGATCCAACTGCAAAAGTCGTCCTTCCATCCGGCGATACAGCAACACTGGTGTAGCTACAAGACTTGAGCACACTTTCCCCCTCTCTCTTGAAATTGGCAACGTTCCACTCATACACTGCACCATCCATGCCGCACGACACAATCTTGCTATCGTCCTGACTCCATATCACCTGACGAACCTGTTTATAATTCGTTGTTATTAGAACCTCGTTAGATCTTACTGGCGGGACAAGTAACCAATTCTCATTTTCACCTGTTGTCGCAACGGCCATATTAGAGAGCTTCAGACTCAACAACGAGTACGGGTACGAGTACGAGTTTTTCTCACTCGTCATACTGCGCGTGCCGGAATTGCGAAGAGATCATGCCATCTCGTTGTGTTGCCAAAATCTCGTAGTCCACGCGCCGAGTTTTTTTGCAATTCTCGTTGTAAACAAGACGACGACGAGGAGTTTTGGCAAAACAAAAAGATGGCGTGATTTCTTCGCAACTTCTTGCGCGCGCAGTATGACGAATTGGAAAAAACTTGTCCTTGTACCCATAGTCGTTGTCGAATCTGGTGGACTCTATTGGTGTCCTTTCAAGAACAAAAGAATTTTGATGATTTCTTTTGTTTAAGACACCACCAAAATTGGCCGCTTCGTCTTAGTCTTTGGCGTCTCTAGGGAGTGCGTGAAAACGAAGAATTCCATTTATTTTCCAAAAGAAAATTTTAAGGAGCAACTGCAGAATTCCCTGCCACCTAGTACCATGTTTTGTTCTAGATTGAAATGCATATCTATCTTAATAGAACGAGGAATGCGTAGTATTAATAAACTGCCGTAATGGCAGGGTATTCTGCAGTTAGGCGAATTGTAAAAAAGTTTTAGATTTTACAGTAGAATATGCCATTAGAAATAAGAACTGTTAACGCAATTTGGATATTCACTGTTTTGTATAAGTTATGAGAGATTTGCCTCACCTTTCCGTTATGACCTTTTAGATTTCCCACATTCTCGAACGTAGTTGATGAATATAGTTGTATAACATTTCCATGAACAGCAGCAAACAGATGGCCGCCGTTACTAAATGAACACTGCAAACGAGAAGAATGGAGAATGGGCTCTGGCTTTGGTTTTGAGGGTTTTGGAAAGTCCACTATAAGGCAGACATTTGGCCATAGTTGACAGGCCGCAACAACGGGATCAACCTACTCTTTTTTGACAAGTGTTATGGGATTTTCTAAGTCCCCCAATGGGTAATCAAGAGCCTATGGTTTGAAGTTATTATCCAAAAAAGAGAAGGTTAAACCATCTGCCGGAAGTTGAATGTTAGAGCAAAGGCAGCACCTTCTTCTCAGTTATTTTAAGACCCTGAGTGAAGATCCAGCAGGCACTGGAATTCAAACCTGGGCTAACCAGGTTGTTGTATACACAAACTAAATGAGCTGGTTTAACCAATCTTTAATTACCACACCAATGTACTGCTATGGCCCACATACCTCTCTACAGCCCCTTATGGTAAATTCTTTGAACGACCTTATGTCATCTATCAGAAGATTCATAAGACGAAGCTTGTCACTGAAGCCAACCAAGGTGTAAAGACCTGAAGGGTGAAGTGCGATGCTGTAGCACTCTTCCTGAAATTCCTTGTACTGCTCCAGGGAACTGAAAGGCAAGAATTATGAAAAACACATAAATACCTCTCAATTTCTTAGTTTCTTATATGGTTTACTAAACATGACTATTGTCAACATCAATCAACATCATGGGGGGGGGGGGGGCCCAGT
>JAOBRD020407587.1:0-19249 GCA_027575215.2 Hydrozoanthus sils | reverse complement strand
ATAACACCCTGATGAAGACCATTAAACATGGTCGAAATATAGGTGAAAGGAAAAGACGAGTCCTCATTGTGTTTTGTATATATATATATATATTGTTTGAGAAACAACAAAAATGTGATGACAACGGCGCGGCAGAAACTGATGCACTAGGTTAGTTGTTTGTCTGCTTATTTTCATTTAATTATCATATCTTTCTTCTTTTATTGTTACGACGAAGTGAAAGCTTAAATATGGAATGTTGTTTTCTTTGGTTAGCTAATAGCGTAGTTAAATACGAATGATTTCGGTGTTGCATGTAGCCAAGGCCAAAGCAAGTTGTTTGTTTGAAAAACTAAGTAGTGAAAACAAAATTAAGTATTACCTTAGGCTTGACTTCCGCCGTCTCACGGGTCCGGTGAGCGCGGGCTCATTTTCCCGAACAGCGGCTGGTAATCGAGCCTAGTATGACTTCTACAAGCGTTTGAAATATTTTTTTCTAACCAGAAATATGAAAGAATTTATTGAAAACCTAAGTATAGCTCTCATCCGCAAAGCCAGTACTTGAATGAAAAGGCATGCAACACCAAAGGTCAAAGTCGATTTTTCAATTGTAAACACAGTGTGGGTGCAACAAATTGTGTAAACCCAATCCCGGAAAGTAGGATAATTGAAGATTTTTTGAACCAGCAGTTTCCAAACACAACAAAGCCAGAAATTTGGCCATTTTACATTTAAGCCGGGGACACACTAGGCAATTACTAGTATACAAAATCGCCCATATCTAGCACTGTCAGATACGAGCGATTAAATAGGCCGCAGCAAACTTCCAAATATCCTCTTGCATTCATCATTTGTTTTATCTTCCAGATCAAACCTTTCATAGTTCCAGTAAGGTAAATCTAGATTCTTTGACTTGTGTGCATCTAATAGCAGAACAAAGTCTTGTTTGCTTAGGAAACCTTTTGCGTTAGCATTAAAACTTGCCGTTTTGAAAAAAATCGGCGGCGGTCAACAATGCTAAACTAAGAAAAGTGGGAAATTTGAGGCGCGCGCGCGACCAAACGTCGTCGTCACACCCGAGATTCGTAAACTTTATAACTTTCCACAGGACGGCGACAAATCTTTCTTACGTGACCGAAAGGCGTCGTCGTGCCAACGTCGATTCGTAAACTCCCTATTCATTATATAGGGACGTGCCGCCCGCCAGGGTATATGGTTTTTGAGGTTCTTGACGTCTTAGACAGGATATACAATTTCACTGAAGCTGTCTTAAACGGGGTTCACTTTTTGCACATAAATTGTTTTATACAGGGTAGCGATATTTGATCCCATTTGGCCTAATAACTTGAGGAAAGAAAAATGCTAAACAGCCGCTGATAACGTGTTGCCTGCCTGGATTTCGAGTTTCATAGTAGAGTTGATGATAGCATTGTTCTAAAGCACTTAGTGGCGAATGTCATACTTGATGTTTTGGATAGTAAATGCTTCATCACTTTGTCATTTACAATAAATTTACAAGAGTAGCGATGAATGTACACATTTTAGCCTTCAGCCTTGAATAGGGTATATTAGGCTATATGTTTTTCTCTGTTTGTCTTGAACAGGGTACAGATTTCCTAGATTTTGCTGTCTTGAATACGGTCAGGGTTATAGGGCTTGGCGGGCCACCCTTATAGCATATTCCAGGCCAAAATAGGCGTCGGATCAGCGCGTTGTGAAATGCGCGCGATATTTCGAAAGAATCAGAAAAAAATGGTAATTATATTTTTTGAATCACAGCACTCTATCACGCCTTTTTTCACTTTGAAAGTTTTGAAGGCCGAGGAGCGAGCGAGTACTGTTCATAAGAAGGTCCTGGGTAAGAGTGACGTCACTCTACAGAACTCGAGATAAACCAAGCTTTCCGCCTTTCTCAAGTGCGAAATAATGCAAAAATGAATTTCGTTTGCCGTTTTTGTTCTCTTTCTTTTCTCGGTCTCAAATGGCGGGTAACAAAGCGAAGCATAAACCTTTTTCGAAAATGGCGGCAGTTTTAATATTCTTTTGTGTGCATTCAAACTAGTCTTCTAGCCTCTCTTTGCGTAACATGTTCTTTTAAAAGTTTAACTAAAGAACGAGGCTAGCTGGGCTAATTTGAATGCACACAAAAGAATATTAAAATCGTCGCCATTTTTAAAAAGCCTTTGTACCTGTAGACCTCTGTTTTCAGAGTTTGTCGTCATCAAAAAGGAATTTAGAACCCAAGTCAACGCGTCCAAGCCAACGACGTTGGAATTTTAACTTTAAAATGCTACAAACAGCATATAGAAGTCCAAAACAAAAAAAACAAGAGGCAACATGTAGCCTTAACTCTGGCCGAATAAATTAGACACCCCAGGCAAAACCTTTCCCTTGCATTTTCAGCTTATAAGTTGAATAAAATTGAGCGCGTCTCACACCTTTAGAAAGGTGCCAAGGAAAACCTGGGTTTTGGTGCAAGGAATTGTTTCCCACAGCTACTGACAAAGTATTCACTATAAATAAAATCCCAGACTGAAAAAACTTGTGACACATAAATACTGGTGAATTCGATTTTCATCTCCATTTGCTTTGTTTTTGTTATTCAATTTAATCGTTTCTCAACTCTAGAAAAAGTACAAATTGGCAATGGGTGATATTTAGCTAGTATAGCAAAATTTTTAAACCATTCTATCAGTGCTAATTAACACACCGAGCTCATATCTGGAATTAATGATCTCTACTTTGATTCTGCAGAGAATATAATTACTGATAATGTGATACTATTATTGCCAACTGAGTTGTATTTGTTTCAAAAATAGATCTTGATAACTTCACTCGACACTTACTGTCTTGATTATTATAGCAACTATATTTTAGCTTGCTCCACCACAATAATTAATATTATGTATCTAGGTCAAACATTTTCAAACTAATAGGGCACTATTCATTTTCAATTTACTTCTTGGTAGGCTGGACAAAATTTATCAAAAAGTCATCATTTGAGGAGAGCATGCAGCTATATGATAGCACCTGGCTTCACGACAATGATATCATTAATAAAAGTTCCTATATAAAACTCTGTCTTACTTTGTAGATGTAAATTAGAACCCTCTAATAATATAAAATTTAAAATAAAATAGTTTCTCACAGTTTTACTGTTATGTTTCGAGGTTTGAAACGAGCAAATAAGACAGTATTGGGCTACCGTCCACTTTGTATGAGCAAGCAAGAGTCCCATTACAAGGTCCTGGTGTAGCATGAGTCAGTTGCCTATCACTGACAGGCTGTAGAAGCTCACCAAGTTATTGATAAAATCATAGCATGCAATGAATTTTAACTTAAAGTGTTGGTTTATTATGCTTTTCCCTGCAAAACACTTACATGGCATCTGATCAACCATCTAATAAAGATCTGAAGAAGCACAGAATTTTGAAAGAACTAAGAATAACACTAATGCCTGCTGATACGCCAACAAGTTACCAATCCTCTGGCTTGCAGCTTGGCCAAGATTTAACTTTCAATATATTTTTTATTAAAAAGCATACTTAAATGCGATAATTTCCTTCAGTTTTTTAAATTCTGAGTTCATAGATGACGATGGTTTTGATTTAAAAAGTAATGAAATATGTTTTGTAGGGACTTTAAGACAAAAATTTTCAAACAGATAGCTAAAAGCTGCTATCTATTTGTTTCGTTTTTGGTATAGACTGGCTAAAATTGTATCAAGTCATCACTCAAGCGTTTTCTTGTTTAGAGCAACTCTGATATATTTAGGAACTCAACAAGTCACTATTCAGTGTCCAACATGATGAACTTTATCGTGCAAATTATAACTCAGGTTTAGATCGCTGCCATAAATGTTTATTATAAAGGTACAATGTTTTAACTCTTCTAGCTGGTCAAAACATGCATGATGCAGATGATTAAGTCACCATTATTACTGATCTTGAATTTTCAGAGTCCTGCAAAGAAAGATACATACTCCCTTAAATCCATTAAACAGCGTTTTATAGCAGCTGGATTATTTTTCAATGTACCTTTTCTGCCATTCCTGACACTATTATATAGTATAACTATGAAAACTCCAATTAATATTAATCATTGGTATAAAACAAAAAAAATGTGAACGACTTATAATACTATTTACTTACAAACTCAGTGGCGTCTTATATATTAACTGCATATGCCGATCAACAGTTACAGCCCTCATTCGTTAAAAGTGTATACCACAAAGCAAAACATTTCCTTGTTCTTAAACATGTAAAAATATTCGATCTGCCGTATAAGCAAACGGAATTATGAAGTGTTTATCATAGTACGAATCAGAATTTTAGAATAAACTTAATGACAACGTAACGGTTGTACAGGTCTTGGGACGAACAAGAAATTTGTTTGTCCCTACCACAGATATATAAAATTCGTCGCAACGTGAACGACAGCTAATTAAAAGAAAGAAATTATATGCCATCCATAGTTTAATTCATCATGTGTGTTTTAAAAATATACAAAGTTTTGCCTCAAAAATAAAATATTTCCAGTGTAAACATTTCCTGAAGACGTAAATATGAGCTGTCGACAATGACATAGCAACACGCTGGCGACCAGCAATTCTAGATTTGACACCTATAATTTTTTCATCTTTGATTTACAACAAACCAGATTTTAAAATTGGTTTTGGAGTCTCCTGAAAGCAGTATATATATATATATATATAACTCGAAATACAATAATATATAATAGAAATCTGAGAAAGCCTTTTTTAAAACTTGTAGTTCTCTCAGCTTAGCCTGTGAACAGGCTCTTCGACGAAATAAGTGAAATGGAAAAAAGTGAAATTGTCGAAATAAGGACCCTTTCCCACTTATATGGTCGAAGAGCCTGTTCATAGGCTATCTCAGCTCTGTTTCTTTACGCCTTGATTTATGTTTTGAGGCCTACGCTGAAATATCTGCCTTTAACTTTGCGCTCTCTCTAAATTAAACGCTTGCTTTCGTTGAATCGTGTTACTCTACTAGCTATAGGTTTTCGACAACGGAAAGTTTTTGTTTTTACATCTTTGTAAAATTTATCACGACCTTGAGCGACAGCTATCAAATCAAGACTACTGAAATAACACCCACCATAATTTCTTTCAATCTTTAAATCAGTTAAGCATTTCAGTAAAAGCATGAGAGAACAATTCGAATGTATTCAATATATACTATTAAAATTTGTATTTTGACTCGCCTCTAATTTCATCGTCTACGCAATTTTAAAACCTAGTGTCAGGGTCGTAACGAGGTATTATTTTTCTTCTGTGATCCCAGTTTTTTGGTGATCCATGATTCCAAATATTGCGAACTCCAATTCTTTAAGTAGATAAGTTTCTAAACAAACAGTGTTCCTTCGTGCGGATGGGTGAATGCGAAAAGTTGACAGAAGCTTCTGACGTGCTGAATAATTGATTTGCCATCCGTATCTTAAAAATTCCACAATGATTTTGTCTTCATAATGTTTTAAATACCTGTCCCAATTGGGAATTTTGAAATTCGATTTAACTGTTACTTTCGCCCCTCGAAAGTTGGGCAAATTTTGCTGCCGCAATAGGTCAGCAAGAACAACTAAAGATTCTGAATACAGTCATTGTTTTTCTGGGACAGAGCTTGTACTTTGGACTTGGCTAGCTAAATTAGGTATTGGATATTTTCGCTTGGCACACATTAACATGGCGTGGTCATTTGAGTCTTCTTGGATTTTCTGCGCGACTGGTTGGTGCGGCCTTGCAAGTTGTTTGACCGTAAATCTGCATGCGTGAAAAAATGTTTGCGCTCGCTCTCGAACTGATTCCAGATTAGCCAAGTTAAGCCGACTCTGTTCCACGGCATTGTCAAAAGGAAAGGTGGAAGTTTCGCACGCTGGCCCAGGAATATGTGATAGCAAGCTTCATCTGCAACTTCAAATAATCAAAGAGCGGTGCTTTGTGCTGTTCTGGCTGGTCCTTGACTAACTCGATGAAACCACAAACAAATTCAGCGATATCTAATTTGTCGTACTCTACCGTACCTTTAGAAGAAAACAGGTAGTTGTTTGGTAATAGGCTTCCCGTTTTCTTCTTGGCCCGCAAGGAATCCAAGTTTGGTAAATCTGATGAAAAACGTAGAGCGGGTTGTTGGGGCGTGGAGGTCAGGATAGCTGCTAAACTCTCTGGCGGCGCTGCAGCGCCGGTTTAAGAACTGATGCACTGCCAGTCAAGTTCACCATTTCAGCTTGGGCGCGGGAGATTTCGAGCTGTAACTTGAGGTTTTGGTTTTTCAGTGTTTCCAGCTGTATTAGCTGTTCCAGGGATGCAGAGGTTTCGATTGGCGCTGCCACTTGCGCCGTATCTTTTTTGTATGATTTTCTTTTGGCTCCGGGGTATCTAGTCTCAGGTTCTTCGTGCAGGATGAGGTAGAAAGATTTACGATATCCTCCGGAGGAGAAGTTTTGGAACGGCTACGCGTATTGTGAGTCACCATTGGAAAGAAGAAGGATCGGCGGAGGTTCGATGTTTTCTCTAAACTACATAAATGCTATTGAGCGAGCAAGCCGCAAACACAACAATAATGTTATACCGTGACAGCTCAGAGAAACTTTCCAGAAACTCCTGGGAAGCGCCGGGGGGTGTGGTATAAATTAACTATTTTGATAAACATCAAAAATACTATATTTTTCTTCTGTGATCCCAGTTTTTTGGTGATCCATGATCCCAAATATTGCAAACTCTGTGATCCCTGATCCCAACTGAGTGATCCCTGATCCCCATAGTTTAATAGTATTTTATTTTCCTTACTTAATACAAATTATAATTCATGCCATGTTGAGGTATCTTCTGCGCATCGCAAGAAGAGAAAAATGCAAAAACAAATTGTTAAAAAACTAAAAATAAAATATCAGAGATGTCAACTTCAAATATGTTTAATGGTCGCACTCACCAAATAACCGAATACTCATTGAACTAAGTATCTCTTTATACAATATTACCGGTACTTGTAAAACATGTAAAATACAACTAACTGCCATGTGCCCGTAACTATAACTAGCCGTCTTTTCGTGTTATCTTCGAAAGCGTTGTTTAGCATCGTGTTTTCTGGGTAACGGAAGAACTGAAACGCGTTGCTGTGCAATAAGACACTGCTCAGTGCGAAATGTTGTCTTGTTTCACTCACTGTTTCCTTTTGCACAGTAACTGCAGTAAGGCGAACGAGCATAATTTCATAAACCAGATACCGCCTTCGTACAATCATAGTTATTTCAAAGAAAGTCTGAAAAGCTGTCAAGTGGCATAAGTAAAACCTGGAGCTCATAAACATTAGCTAGATACTTCACAGATGATTATTGAACACAAAATATTATTGTATTGTATTTTAACAATATTTTATGTCACCACATTCAGTTGGAATACGGTTTACCACTTATTGAGATAGAATATTCTTCCCATGAGTCAGCACGATTATTTCAACACTTCCGTATGGACAACCGTTTTTGAAATGGCTGCATATTTATACGGCTTTTAAAAACTAACTGACTTCAATGTGTAAAATTATGACATTCCATTTCCAGATTATGGTCGAACGTTACGTACCTTGGTTTAAGTGGCAAGCAATTTAAGTAGCCTTTGTATGTTGCCAGGCTTTTTATAGTAATGTGTTCAAGACCGGTAGACAACGCCTTGGAACTTAGACACGAGCGGACAGTGGGCAAAAGTCACAAGGAGGGCACGTAGGAGTAATTCGATATCTACTTCACAGCTCCTAACATTTAGTGAATCATATTTTCTTACCTTGGCGTTGCAGTATTCTAGACTTTTTTGCTCCAAACTGCATTGTGGGCGTATTACTTTGAAGTATCGGTATGAACATTTTTTAGAGTTGAAAAACGCTATTTCTTGCGCGACCATAACAACGTTTCTTGAATTTACTACAAAGGTATGGTAGTGCAAGGTTGTTCTTGCACCTGAACATCATGGCTGCTTCTCTAACTGAAATACAACTGCTTACTTACTGAAAACTACTTAAAGCCTTGCAGGGCAGGCCGGTGATATACGGTCAAACTTGCGGGTATTCGTAATTATCGTACATGCAAAGTTCTACACTGCTTGCAGCTTCTTAATATTTGTGGCAGACGTATTTGACCAAACTGTAGAGCAGCACATGAGTTTACTTAGCAAAAGGGCTGAGATCAAGAGAAACAAAGTTTCTTTATTAAATGATTTCTTCACCCAAATGATTTAGCACAATTTAGACATGCACGATGAAGTCAATTTGCTGGTCATATGTCAGGTTGAAATCTAGGAGAATCTAAGTCTTCAGCAGTTGCTTTGGGTATGATGGTATTCTCTTTAACATTTGTCGTGTGTCGAGTATTAGGAACTTTGTCTTCTTGGGAATAATTAGTAATTGGTTCTGTAGGCACCACGTTGCGGTTTGGTGGAGGTCGCTTTCACTTTCGCTGGATCAACGTTATTGACAGGAAATGACATTAAGACTTTAGAGTCATCTACATATGACTCAAGATCAAAATGGCTTACAGCTGCTGGTAGATCCTTGAGGTATATACTGAACAGCAAAGGTGACAAGATAGCGCCCTGCGGTACACCGCGTGTGATTGGTTGCGGTAACGAGATTGCAGAGCCAATGCAAACACTTTACGATCTTCCTGATAAGTAGCTCTCAAACCACCTGAGTGCACTGGTAGTCGCACCGACGCAGCTTAATTTTTCAAGCAATTTAGGTCGACTTACACTATCAAACGCCTTGGAAAAATCAAGGAGGATGGGCGCAGTGACGCAATTGAGAAGATAGCATCTGCCTTTTGTTCCTACATCTGTAAATCAACACAACTCGGATAATACGACAAGTGCAATAAACGTGAGTTGAAGAAACACAATGAAAGTCCTTACCCTAATAACTCGAACTCGCCACCCTATTATGAGTCTAATACGCCAACCGCTTGGCTACCACGTCGCCAACGTTCCTACGTAACTTGAAGGAAACAACAAACCAGGTAAAAAAATGCTATGCATGACGACGTCGAGTCTTTAGTCAGCCCGCCCGGCGCTCGTGACGCTGTCGCTTGCACCATCGCTCCTAGTTTCCTTAAACAAATGAAAAGCTGGCATTTGCCTTTTTTCCTAGGTATACACAACTCGAATAATTTGAAGAGAATACAAAAAACTTGAGATGAATAAAAATAATGAAAGCTCGAAGTTCTTGACATAATATTACTCGAAATCGCCTCTCTAGGATTATGAGTCTAACACGCCAATCGCTTGGCCACCGCGTCACCAACGTTCCTACGTAATTTGAAGGAAAACTTTCTAAACAAGAACCGAATAAAACGTTATGCATGACGACGATCAGTCTTTAGTACCCCCACATAGCCAATATAGATATCAATTGAATACTTGCTGCTGTGTCTTTTAAATGACTTCTTAACTCCCCCGCGCTCAAATCGCCATCTTTTGGCATAATCCTGGGTTGGCCAGCACGGTGCATTCCAACGCGCAGTTATTGTATTAAAGTGCCAGGGACATGAAATATTTAGTTACGTCGACGGATAGAACACGCAAAATGAAGAATAGCGGTAAAAATATTTTGTCAAAATCTTTTATGATTCTCGAGATTTTAACACTTAACGTTTTTAACCGACATCAGTTGTTGACAGGCAATTTTTCAATTTTTTGAAATCTGCTGCCAATCCATAACCTTTGGAAAATTCAAAGACCAAACTTGGGCTGATGATTATCTCGAGGTATTCTTCACATTAGTTATTAATTTTTGTTGTCATGGCAACAAACTGGTTTCCAGGCTCCAAACGAAAATTTCTAATTAATTAGGACTTTTTTGTCAAACCAGAATTCAGAAGTTTTGCAACATATTACAACATTATTTCTATCCTCCTGACCATGTCAAAGAAAAAACAAAAGTTTTGCTAAATTGCCATGGGGAAATTTCTTCGAAAATTAAAAAAAACATTGCTTTTTTACAAATGGGGACCTGAAACCAAATTTGTTGCCATGACGATGAAAAAACTGGCTTAAATTCATCCAATGGTTGAGGATTGGTAGCAGGGTTTAAGAAATTGAAAATTTGCCCCTCAAACAACTGATGTTATCTCTCGAGAATCATAAAAGATTTTGACAATATTTTTACACCACTGTTCCTCACTAAGAAAGGTCTATCCGCTTACATAACAAAATATTTCATGTCATAGGCTCTTTAACTATTGTTTTCTACCCCCCTCGTTGCTTAAGCTCCCTAGTACTAAGTCGTGCAGGTGGCTCAATCAGGATCACGTAGACTTTGATTACGTGGTAAATCCCTGGAAAAGATTAAATACTTGATAGAGTAAGTTTTGTAAATCCGGCATAAAATGTCTGCCATACAAATAATGCGCCTGGATTTTTCTTGTTTGAAGAGCTTTTCATTATGATGAACAGAATGAAATGGTCTTTAATAACTCGTCGCGCACATGATTTATCTGTTTTGCAGAGTCATTAGAAGTTTAGCGATGCGATTGGTGATTCACAGCTGTATGCAAAACAGTTTCCAAATAATACAAATTAAAATCGTAACTCAGACGAAAGACAAACCCTCAAAATTTGACCTTTAACACTGTAAGTTAAGCTTAAAGTAAACTTTTAAGCTTTTTTTGATTGCCAAGGCAGAGTTGAGGAACTTTGACATTATATTGCTGTTTGTTGAGATCAGAAATTCCATTCAAGGACTCAAGTGAGGAATAGACTCATCGGTGTTTCGAAACTTTGTAACTGAAAGTGTTTTTTTCTTGTTAACGACAAAATGCTAGTTAATGATGCCTTGCAACAATTAATTAGAATCGTGCTTCGTAACACGATTGCGCCTCGTAACCGGAGCACTATAAGGATTCAATTTTTCTAAACGTTAATCATACAGAAATCCGAAAAAACATTTCAAAATCTTCACCTTAGTCCGAATAAGGTAAAATCCAAGTACAGAAGGGCATCAGTCAGTGAAGAGTCGAACCTGTATCGGGACGAATATTTTTTGACGTCAATCCTTGTTTTGAGTCTTGCTCCATAACTCATTAGTTTCACCTAAAGTTAATGTAGAATCATCCGATGGTCACAGTTACCGTATTAATTGTAGTGCCACATATACCTATAGATGCCTTGTCTACTTAGCGGTGTGCGTCCACTGTGGGAAACAATATGTTGGTAACACCACAAAGCCATATTGCGTGGTCGCATTACGGGCCATAGGAATAACAATGAGTCAGCACTTAAATCACATCCACCATCACCATCACATAAATCCAAATTCAACCTGTCTTTCAATTTTCTTGCTTTAGGTAAAACATCTCCAGATAAATTAATCCAGATGGTTGCCAACTCAGTTAATTTATCTGGAGATTAGGTACTAGTGAACCAGGGGGCCTTAATAGGGTAAATCCGCGTGCACTTTGCACTTAATTCTATATAGTATGCAAACACTATACATTGGGTCGCTCCCAGTGGAATTTTCTTAGATAAGTATATTTGCATATGTTAACATTGGTTGCTTTTTTCGCTGCTGCATTCTTATTGCTACACCGAAAAGGACCGATAAGGTCGAAAGACCTATGTATAGCTTAACTAAGATCGTAGCTGTATGACATTTAATAAATTGTTTATATTAGTATATTTCATACGAAGTATCATTTGGGTTAAAGTCTTGAAAAATTTGTCAAGGTTGCCGACGAAACATTCACCTCGTTGCATGTAGTTTTTATAAGAATATCGAATGATACTTTAAGCAGCTGTGTGGCAGAACAGTATAAAGTGAAATGTATTTTTTAGAGTCTTAAAATGGCACAACAGAAACCTTTTATTATATCCGTCACGTTGTTTCCAACAATGTTATTCAACAAAGCCTTCAAACAATATTCATGTAACTCATAGTTTGTTAATAGCTTGGTCGAAACGGGCACATATATACTTATAGGTAACGATTTGGAACAAAGACTTTATCATGATTTTAATCATTTAAACATCGGACAGTTAGCACGTGCTATTCGAGGCGGATCAGTCTTGTTCTGTTCAATGTAATGTTTACAGCATTTTATTACTGATATGAAGAAATACGTAATACAATATAGCAAATACAAAAAAAAAGAAAGATAAACAGTTGTCCAAAAAAATATGGATTGAACTATGTAGTAATAAGATTAAAGGTATTTTGGATTTTTGATGATCAATTTTTTCATGGTTGTATTGATATGTGAAAGTCTAGATGAATGTCTAGGAGTTACGTGTGGATTGTGTTTTTGAACTGGTTTTTCTTTCAAAGCTAAATAAATTTCACCCATGCGTGCGAAGCTTAGCTGTCAAAAAGTTGCCACTCCCTTGGCACTGTCCATTGCTACCACTTCCTTGGCACATTCCACTGCTGTCAATTCCTTTGCACTGTCCACTGCTGTCATTTTTTTGTCACTGTCCACTGCTGTCACTTCCTTTGCACTGTCCACTGCTACCACTTCCTTGGTACTGTCCATTGCTACCACTTCCTTGGTACTGTCCACTGCTGCCACTTCCTTGGCACTGTCCACTGCTGCTACTTCCTTGGCACACTCCACTGCTGTCACTTCCTTGGTACTGTCTGGACATTGCTGTCACTTCCTTTGTACTATCCTCTGCTGTCACTTCCTTGTCATTGTCCACTCCTGCCATTTCCTTGGAACTGACCAGTGCTGGCACTTCCTTAGCGCTGTCCACTGATGCCACTTCCTTGGCACTGTTCACTGTTGGCACTTCCTTTGCACTGTCCACTACTGTCATTTTCTTGTCCCTGTCCACTGCTGTCACTTCTGGACACTGGCCACTGCTACCACTTCCTTAATACTGCACACTGCTGCCACTTCCCTGGAACTGTCTACTGCTGTCACTTCCTTGGTACTTTCCACTGCTGTCGTTTCCTTGGCACTGTCCAATCCTGCCACTTCCTTGGAACTGTCCCTTTTGCGCAGCATTGAAACCAACCTGCTTCATTATCGGGTAGCACGACATACTTACCCTTGCTACACAAATTTAGCTTGAGCTAATTGAGGCTTGTTTCAGGCGCCATGCTTAACTCGGCCAACTGTAGCACGGCGTTTGGAACGGACCTAAAGCACAAGTCTGCCCGGCGCTCTTGAGGTTGCCGGTCACACTATCGCTCCGAGACTCCTTAACAATTAAGAAGATGGCATCTGCCTTTCTTCTTACATCTGTAAATCAACACAACTCGAATAATACGACAAGTACAATAAACGTGAGTTGAAGAAAAACAATGAAAGTCCTTAACATAAGAACTCGAACTCGCAACCCTAGGATAAGGAGTCTAACACGCCAATCGCTTGGCCACCGCGTCACCAACGTTCCTACATAATTTGAGGGAAATCTTTCTAAACAACAAGCCGAGTAAAACGCTATGCCTGACGACGTTGAGTCTTTAGTACCCTCACATAGCTAATATACATCAATTGAATATTTGCTGCTATATCTGTTAAATGACGCCGTTATATACTTCTTAACTCCCCCGCGCAGTCATAAATCCAAGCACTGCACCAAAAAAACATTAAATTGCTTTTTCAGCTCTTTATAACAAATTCCTTTCGTAACTATCATTTTTCCTCTTTCGAAACGTTTCAACCTCCTTTCTTCCAAATTACTCACTCGAGTATTTTTATATCGGGAGTTGATATATTTATAGATGTTTTTCTTGTCTCTTAAAACTGAAAAACATTTTAATTGACGTGCACAATTATGCTAAAGGAGTGAAGTGGTTTGCTGATGCTGACTAGTGATCGATTCTAAAATCGCAAGCGTGTATACTTTCTCCAACAAACGCTTATAAATACTACATATTTTAGGTTGCATTATGTGCGACTATTCCTCCTCTGAAACTCTTTTTAAAGCAAATATTCTTAAAGTTGACTATTCCCCGTAGTTACCACTTCATGGCTTTATGTAAATTCATTTTCTTATGTTGGCTTTTTGACAACACTTATGAACTATCTCCCGTTTAACATAACGGTTTGCTTGAGTTTGTTAAGTGTCTTAAGTGTCTCCTTGCCTAAATATATAGTCATATCTGTGAAAGACAAAGCTTTGTACGTACAAAACTATATTTCTAAAAAACTACCGTCATCTCGGTTGGAACTTCAAATGTTGCTACTGACGCTCTTACAGTGTTTGAATCTCACGTAAACATCTTCTCAAGAAAGAAGAGAAAACAAATTTATCTATGCAGCTCTAAGAACCAATATTGATAAATTTGTCAGTTCAACTATTATTTTCCCACTCTAATACAACTCTATAACATCAATTTAAAAACGAAAAATAGAAAAGATATTTTCCTATTGTTGATTTTGTCCTGAAACTTTGTAATTACTGTGATTTGTCGATGACGTTATCTGAAAGGAAGATGCAACCATTAAGACTGCCTAGTTGGGAAGCACCTCTCAAAGTAAAAGTCCTAAGTAAAGATCTACTTGCTTTTACAATTTATCGTTTTAGAACTAAAACGTTCAAGATTTATACGCCTAACATTGCGCCATTTGCCAAAACAACTCATTCTAATAAATCTGAGAAAGTGCATCAAGAAAACGTTTTCAAAAGCAACAGAGAATACAGTGGGAAAATCATGAAAATAGTTTTATTCCGTCGCGGACAAAGTTAAAATTAGCTTGAGGCTGAGAAACGACTTTAAAATTAATTAATGAGTTTAATTAATAAGCAAACGAAAATAAGTCAAAAGTTTAAGAAACGATAGAAAGTTTAGCCTACTTCGAAATCCTTGCGCCATGCAGGTCCATCGAGACTTGAAGTGGTTCCTAAATCTGTCTAATAACCCACGAACACAGTTGCATAAGGCAGTTTTCTCTTATTGTGTGGGTTAATTTAATGCTGTGGTCAAAACGGCTGCGTAAAAGCTAAGATAGTTATACGCATTTAGATTTGTGGGAGGAGTTATAAGCAAATACTTATCATTTAGATTTAGGTAAAATGACAGAAGACCACGGTTATTATAATTGCCAACATTTTCTATAATGATTGGCACGTTTTCGTTTGTATTTCTTGATATGATGTTGCAAAAGTTGCAGGATGATAGGTCTATCCAATCTAGAGTAGACGATATACATTTGATGTTCTTTTTTTATAATTTCGTTTTAAATCCAAACTTGAGCTCGTGTACGTAAAAAAAACCATTTTCTATTAAACAGCTAAAAACAGGAAATTACGAGTTGACCTGGCGTGGGAAGTTTCTCTTCTTTCGAGAATGCAATTCAAGTTTGTTATATTTAGCATTGTTTGGTGAAGGTATGTTTTCCCAAATATTTGGGTCACAGGGATCGTTGGTGTTATTATATCATGCATATGTCACATTGAGTTCAAACGCAACATTTATTCGCAACTTGTATGAGTGCATTGATACAACAGCCTTCCTCTTCGAGGAGTCACTATTGCTGAAAGTGAAAGCAAGAAGAAGCTAAATTCCATATTCAACCCGAACCTCAGTTCTGCAAGTCTTCCTAGAAATATATGTTTGTCTTTTTTGCGTAAGAAATATATCCGTTAACACAATGTTCAAATCATGAGTACTTAACCAGAGGCTCAGTATTTCGACGTAAAAGCACAACAAACTATAATTTCTTTCGGCCGCCACAAACATTCGCAGTTTGGATCTCAAAATAACAATAGTTCAAGTTAATTCAGAATTATAAACAAAATCGTATAAAAAATATTTTATCATCATGAAAGAGATTAAATCTATCAATTCTTTATAATATGTTATCGCCGACGACAATTTGTTTATGCGTTCAAATGGATTTTTGTTTGACAATTAGAAAAGGCTTTATCGCTCAGTTGGAAAGCACTGTACCAATCACCAATTCGAACAACATAAAAATTTTGAATTTCTTTGTTTCATGTCAGGCTTTTTTTTTTTTGCAGCTGTAATAGTTTAAGCAATACATGGAACGACGACTATATTTTCGCCCTTTCCAGTGACGCGCATGTATTTATAGACTTACTCCGAATTGATACACAATTAATCATACCGTCAAGTTAAAAAAAGAAACACAAAAGTTCCGTTTGAACGACCATCTTGAGAGTCAGTTGGACGAATCCTACTGCAAACAGCTGTAGTTAATACTTTGAGGTCCCACCGTTGGTTGAACGCTGTCTGTTGAACTACATTTCTTTGTTGTGTTTTTTACAGTACATCTCCCTTCAGGAAATCAGATGCGTAGCGTGAAGATATCTTTTCGTGACAGTTGACATGAATCTTCCCTGGTATGACATGAATTTTCCCTGGTATGCCGTGAATCTCCTCATTATGATTTTATTTTTACAACGAGAAATTGTGTGTGTTGAGTCTTGTGTGTTTAATAACAATTTAACATTCTAGTTTTCAAACGGACGATTATAATGGCAGTTTCTTTTTAACTTATAATTGAGTTTTCTGGTAGGTAAATTTGGAACTTTTTGTGACCGTTGAGCCTTTTCTATTTCGACTTATAAAAGAACATGAATATATTTTGAAAGTCAAAGATTCGCAACTGAACTGATGTCTTTGTAAGGTTAGTTGATTTTAACTCATTCCTCCCTCACCAGTGTTAAACAGACGTTCTGAATCTTTGCATAATTAGTTGTAAACCCATCACTTTAGTACCGTCATTACTGCAGACACTGATAGAATATGACTCAAATTTTCTATTCGTTAATGGATCTTTTAGGTGTCTAGTATGAGGTTACCTTAATACAAAAATATTCTGATTGATATTTGATATTTTAATGTCTCCTATAATCCTCAAAATTAACCAGGAAAATCCATCGAACTAGAAATAGATTGTTGTGGACCGCGAGCAATATAAAATGTATATTCGGCGTAAAACAGTAGATTTTCAGTGAGAACTCTGATTTTTAATTATTATATTTCTCAATTCTAAATAGTGCATAACAGACTAACGTTAATTTTAGTTTGAACAGCTTGGTAATGTTGTGTTAAATTCAACATTAAAAAGCTCGATAAATAGAATCAACTCCAGAGAAGAAGCCAGAGTTAAGTTATATAAAAGTTGACATAGTATTGTGTGTTTAGTTATGGGCTTTTTGTAACTCACCATAACCTATACTGTAACTCATTCCTTATTCTTTCTAACCAGTTTTCTGTTCTTTTGACAACTTCAGGAAGCAATAGGGTTTGAGGTTTGTTTTGCACTAACTTTTATATCACTCTTCTGGAGTCAAAGACCACTTTCCATTCTCTCAATAACTAGCTCAAAATTTCCTTGTTGCTTTTGTGATTACTTTTCTTGTTTTTACTGTCGTTTTTTTGTATCTAGTAGGTATTATAACGTTCAGGTATTGTCTGGGTTTAAATAGAAGATATCAATGACCAGGAAAAGGAATAAAATATGGTCAAGCCAGGAGATATCAATTAGTTAAATTGCGGCAATCTAGACAAAATTAGTGGATCGCAACACTCACACCACCCAAATAGGACAAGCAAGAAAACGTCTTTCTATTAAAAGCAACAAACAAACAGCAAATGTTTGGAGGAAAATTGCATTTTCTGGATGCTTTGACAAAAAAGGGCAAACAATTGAGTTTGTGCGCGTTGTGTAATACCTGGACGTTTAGTTGACAGTTTTTTTAAGAAATTAACGTTATAGCCAGAAGGTTGTAATAAATTTCACAAGATGAATATTACTGAAGTAGATCTAGCTTAGCTTTTATTCAAAGAGAGTTCCTCCGTAAAAAGAGCACGTTTCGACAGGCTATGAGTTCAAGAAATTCGTCAGTTGAAAATGCATGACAAGTGAAACCGTCGTCACAGAAGAACGAATCCTATCTCCACATGCTTTTTGGAGGTTTTATAACTACTGAAACGTGGCCCCAATTAACCCATTCTCGTGAGAAACTACAAAATTCACAAACTACAAGTTTTCTATAAAAGGAACAGTGTCTATTCGTCTATGAATGTTTCCAACAGCTCAATACCGCGAACAATAGCATAGCCTCGGTAGCCATTAAAGCTAGTTGTTGGAAGCATTTTAGCTTAAACGAGCGCTGAAACAGCTGGCAATATTGGTACATTGAGGCTTATTAGGACAATTTCACAACTTGACCTCGCGTTATCTCTCAATCGAGCATGATTTGGCATCATTAAGAAGAAGTTTAAAATTCCAAATTGAATAACTAAATGATGTAGTTGTGGAGCTAAACAGATAAAAAACATTGAAACAAGTAATACAAAAAGCAGTGATTTTTTAAAAAATAATTTTCTCAAAATCGTCTTTTCAGCGTTGGTTATACCTAGTAGAGTGCTTCAAAAACACATGTAGTATTAATTGAATGATGACTCGTGCAATTTATGCGTTGCGGATGTTTTCCGGCATGATTTACGTATTAAGTCATTAATATGTATCTCAAAAGCTAGACTTTCACAAAGGCCGTCAATTAATAATGTATGTACATTTTACTGAAAATTGGAATATACAATCCGATTAGATTGTAGTAAGTATTTTTGAGGTCAGTCTGGAAAGAGAATAGTGACGCAAAACATCGAGATATGATTATTAAAGAACATTACAATTAAAATTCCAAAAGCAAATATAGTTCACTTGTAAACAGAACGTCTTCAAGTCATTATGACGTCAGGTTGCATAAACCACAATATAGCCTGACACACTTGAAAAAACGAAAGCGATTGTGTAATAGACGTTATTCGTTCGCACACGTTCACATGGCAAAGAGGGGGTAAAAGTTCCAGCACAAAAGCAGTAGCCCTGTCCGACCTCCATCAAAAAATATTTTCACGTTTTGGATTACCGAGTTTTTGCGCTTTCCAGCCAAATATTTACACTGAAAAGCAAAGCACAGAGCAGTCAAGAATCCATAGCGGAAAGATATATCCGTGACGGACTTCACTTTGTACAGACACAACTAAAAAGAGAGTTGCTACACTTTAGGAGTTGAAAAAACTTTTCTTCTGATGTTGATGGAGGAGTACGTAAAATATTGCTACGAACATGGCGGACTTTTACACTTTCCACGAAAGCGAAAAATTTCATGCAGCAGCACGTCAGGGGATGAAACGGACAAGAGCGAAACCCTTTCCAGCGTAAAACGTTCTCCAAAAAGCAAAACTGAAGTTGTGAGAGATGACATTTATTGGGAGAGACGTCGACGAAATAATCTAGCGGCAAAAAAGTCACGAGACGCCAAACGAAGCAGAGAAGAAGACAATCA